>PVJI01020033.1:0-29821 GCA_004026765.1 Micronycteris hirsuta
GGGTCTCTCAGTGTGTACGTACTGATGCTGGGATCCGAGCCCAAGCAGCCCAACTGCAGAGCAAGCTTGTAATTACTTTGCTCTACAGCCTAGTCTTCACATCAGGTGGGTGAGCAAAAATATTGTCTTTTTGCTCTTTGGTTCTCGTAGCCAAAAAAAGAACATCTTTGTGGCAAAAACTCAGTAGGAAATGCTCTTTCAGCTCCTCTACCACCTCCACCTAATTGGGCTAATCAGCTACAGTGGACGTGGTGTGTCCCCTGTCCATGGCAGGTGCTTAGGAAGAGCCTGGACAATCTCCTGATGAAAATGGTCTGCATTTCAGTCAGGGGCCTGGTCAGAGACATTCAATCTCTGGCTTTCAGGCTGATGTCAGATTGCAGGAACTGCCCTAATATTTTATGTCACAAGTATCAAATAAATATATTTATTATTTGCTTTTTTTTTATATTCAAGAGTTACTAGGGTATAAATTATCTCATGGTGTAATCTTATAGGTCCTAGTAAAAATATATTTTCATTCGAACATGAAATTCATATCCTGGGTTGTTTCATCCATGATGGTGACAGTTGTCTAGACCGTCCCCAACCCGTGCAGTCTTGATTCCATCCAACGGGGAAATTGAGCACAGGCGGGACTCCGGCCTCCGACCGACTGCGCTGCGGTGTCTGTCATTTGGTGTGCCGTGATCCGTGCTTTACTACTGTGTTCACTTCCTGTTGGCAACAAGTCCCCACAAACCTGCAACAACACAGATGTATTGTCTGGCAGTCTCACAGGTGGCAAGTCAGGGTGTCAGCAGGGCTGGTTCCCTCTGGAGGCCCCAGGGGACAGCCTGTTCAGTTGCCTTTTCCAGCTTCTAGAGCCTGCCCTGCATCCCTTGGCTGGTCACCCCCCCCCCCCCCCGGGCATCCCTCCTCTCGTTTCCATAGTCCCATCTCATGCTGTTGACTCTGGTGGGTGATTGAGATATTCTCCCCATCTCCAGACCCTTAATCACAACTGCAGAGTCCCTTGACTGTGTAAGGTGACACCCACAGGTTCTGGGGAGTAGAATATGGGCATCTTTGGAAGGCCGTTTTTCAAGCTACCTCATACACATTTTGTCATTGTTACCTGTATTTTATTTGTCTAGAGTTCTAAAGTTAGTTCATAGAGGTAAACTAATGTTCCCGGTGTCATAAGTAGAACTGGCCTACAGATCCGGGTTTGACTCTTAATACCTATCTTTTAAGTCACTATAGGGTAGGTATTACCCTCCATTGTTTTAAAGCTCACAGGCAGGTATTTGTAACATACCTTCCCCTTTGACCTTATTTGTCTGATGTCAAAACTCAAACTGGCTTGGTCGCTGGTAGTGTGAGAACAGATCTATTACTGAAAGGCTATTCACCCTTTACAGTTTGCTCAGGAGGTGCAGGATGATGTATTTATCATTATCTTTTTTTATGAAGCACGTTTTCTGGATTTTGCTAATTCAAAGGAAAACATGCTGTGTTTTGTTTTTTGGGTGATGGTGCTCTAATGCATAGCACCTGAATCTGAATATCGAGTAGATACATTTTAAAAATCATTTGTGTTCCTTTGAGAGCTAATATAATTCCTTCCCTTTCGATAGCTATGTTATTTTCTTTGTGGAAAGCGCAGTAAGTATTCAATATATAACTGATTAAACTAATAAAGATAATGCCATTGGGATCAAAAGCAGTTACTGAAATAAACCTACAGCGAGCAATGGATCTTTGCCACAGGTGGTGACGAGGACCCTGAAAGTCATCCGTTAAGCCCCAGCAGGAGGTTTAAAGTGACATCACCAAACAGTGCCTTTCAAACAGTAACTATCAGTAATCTTATATATTGTTTAAAGCAGCCAATTTCACATTATTAGTGCTAGATCACACTTTAACATGAAAGATATGTAAACTTGGTGGAGGAGGTTGGAATGGAATTCAAATGAAAGAATTTAGTCAAGAAAAGAATATATAAAGACTTCATTGCAGGACTTGAAATTTTCCATCACCAAAATAGAATTCTAAAAAAGCCACGTTATCCTTCAACTCTTTCTTCTAAAATACAAGGAGTGCTGTTGATCATTTTAACGAAGAATTATTTAAATTTATTGGTGATGGTTAACAGTCAATAAATGTTTTATATGCTAATACCCTTTTCTTCATTGAGGCCCTCCGCGTTCTCCTTCTTTCTTTCCCAGCTGCACACTTTCCTCGTGATGGAACTCCTGAACGGGGGCGAGCTGTTTGAACGCATTCAGAAGAAGAAGCACTTCAGCGAGACGGAAGCCAGCTACATCATGCGGAGGCTCGTGTCCGCCGTGAGCCACATGCACGACGTCGGGGTGGTGCACAGGGACCTGAAGCCCGAGGTACCGCTGCGTCTGCGCCATCGTCCGATGTTCCCCAGATGCGTGTGGGCTTTTTTGTCAGGGCTTCCTGCTAAATGGGTATTTAGAAATACCATGTTTCTGGGATTATTTTTTCTATTTCAGTCTAAAATAAATTTGTCTTTTTTTGCCAGCTGATCATCTTGAGGTTATATTTGTAAGTGTGAGAGCCTTTTATGGAAGGAATACTTTATGCAACAGTTGTGGACTAAAAATAGCAGTGGAAATTTTTGTAGCAGAAAATAATATCTCCACATGTATATTTTTTAGAGGGGTTTTTAATGGTATATTTTAAAAGCTTATTTTTCACATTTGTAATCAAATTGATTAGCTAATGAATAGGAATGTATATAATTCTGTTCTAAGTATTAAAACATAAAGAATTGCTTTAATTATTTATGACATCCTTATATATACTTTCCTTTGTTCACATTCTATAATATTTATAGAACTGTGTAGCAATGCAGGAGTAACAGCTTCTTTATGTTTCTTCTTTGAAAAGGTTAATAAAGAAGGTTCTAACTCTAGAATGATCCTTTTTTAGCATCAAAAATAAGAAAGTTCCTTCCTTTTAGAAAAATCATCAAAATAATAATGAAAATTTAAAAGCAAAACCCTCTAATTTATGAAAGAATAACAGTGAATCATCCTTTACCATCTGCAAAATTATACATATTTCCTCCTTAAAATAGACCATTTTTTAAAATTACCCATGTGATTATAATACATTTTCAAGTATATTTAAAATAATTTACTTGGTGTTAGATCACAAAAGAATATTTCTGAAAAAGCACCATTTTTGGCTTTTACTTAAGTATCTTGGATATTTGGTAGGAAGAGGATGCTTTTTAAAATGGAATTGTGTGCATTCAAACATAATTGACTGATTCCTAAGTACTTAAACTTCAGTCTATGTATTTTCTATTACTGTTATTCGCATTACTAGCGGTTAACCAAAAATGAATTTGTTTTATGAACTTGCAACTATGATAGCTACCCCTCTGCTTCCCTCATCACAGTTCTCACTCTCCTACACACGCCCACGAAAAGTCTGGTGCCCTGTGCATGGATTAGTTGTCTATTTTTAAACGTGAAAGCACACCACTTAAATGTTTTCTTGGTAGACAAGGAACAAGCATGTAATGTTTAATTGAAAAGATCTGTTCCATGGTTATAGAATGCATTTTCACATGTTTTATTCTTTGAAACTGGCCATCTGTCTTCGCGTGAGTCTCAGATGATGCAACTGTCCTCTCAGCGGAATTTAGCTTGCCTTCCTATTTTACTGATACTTAATTCTTCTTACTTGTTATAAAACTTTCCTTTCACATAGTCATTTGAAATGAAGACTTGTTAGGTTTTTTAGGACATTCTACAAGTATAAGTCTAAATCAAAATATTTTTTAGAGAAATGAAAATGTACCTTTGTACTAACATTTTCATAAAGAGCTTTTGCTTTGACTTTTAAATGGCAAAGTCTATTATTTCCAAACTAAAAATGTAATACTTTTTCCAGCGATATAGCATTTTTAAGATCTGGTCATGAATCTTTGGGTAGATATTTATGCAGCATTCATTTTCTTTGTTGACAAAACTCTAAATTCTAGGTGAGCATCAGATAAATTTAGAAGCTGGCCGATATTCTTAGTAAGCTGCTTTGTGGTTTTGAAATTGGTTCCCATACTCTTGAAAGATTAAGAAAAATTACATGAAATTAGTTTCAAGCAGAACTTGAGAGGAGGATACAAGGAGATAAGATGGTTGCTCCTTCCCATTCCTGACGGGTGACACCCTCCTCCACCACTCTCCTTCAGGGACTGAGATCAAGGACGTCCGCTGAAATTCTTAATAAGGACTAAACTGAAGTCATTTTCAAAGACCTAGTAGACCCACTGACGACAGGGACCAGGTGTGCTTGACTCACTGCTCTGCATGTAGCACAGCGCCTGCCCTGCGGAGGAGCTCAGGAGTCGCCGGCTGAAATGACTGGTGTGCTCCGAGGACACGTCTCCCAAGTGCACGTTCATGAACCCCACCTGGGACTTCAGTTGTGGTGGAGCCCCAAACACTTTTCAGTTTGTTTTTTCGTCCCTCTCACTTTACTTATTTTTAACTTCTGAATAAAAGGCTTGGAAGCTTTTTCTTCTTTGTAGCAATAAGCCTTCATATGATGCTTTTTTAAATTTCAGTTAGAACAATGTTAGCGAAGCAAGTGACATTGCAGCACTGGGAAATAATTTAGTGAACATTAAAGGTATAACAGGTTTTGTTAGGATGTCTAAAGACAATATAGTCAGATTTACTTACTGTGGGACTAGCTCGATGTACTAATAAAAATGAAGATTGTGCATCAGTGCAGTTAGCATTTCTTAAGATGTGATAATTACAAAAAGTGGTGCAGTAAAACCTTAGTGATGGAGAAGCCTTAATGCATGAATGATTCAGAGTAACAGTGGGTTCTGAATAATTGAGGTATAATATCCATAAGCATCAAAATGTTTAAGTATTAACTGTTTTGGAGCAAAGGGTTCTGAAATGTATGCCGCCACCATGTCTTCTTTACTAGGCTGTACTAAATCTTACGTAAGTACTTATTTATGACTTCATTCAATGGACATTTTATAAAAGCACCTGCTATACGACTATGCCGGACCCTCAGATGCAGTCGTCACTGAGGTGGAGTTGTTGTCCAATGGGGATGAAGACATTGAACTGATAATGCAGGGGTGGTACGTGCCAGGAAGGAGGTGTAAATGATGCTCAGAGAAATAGATAAAGTCCTAACTTCAGTTTGGCGGCGTGGCTGCATGGCATCTCCGAATGGAGAGGTGGCACACGTGTGCCCTCTGGGCAGGGACGTTGGTAGAGGAAGTAGAACACAAACGCCGAGTTCTGGAAAAGCGTAGACAAAGGCCCTGACGTCAGATGAGGAGGGACACAGTCACATGTTTCACGTGGCACGTAAAACCGGAGCACCGCGAAACATTACAAAGCAGAGAACAACAGCACGTGATGGCCAGCCCAGCCCCTCCTCCTCCGCAGGGCTGCGCTGTGTCTCCATCTGTGCCAATGCGTAATTCCTGTAAATGGCATCGCCGCGTCCCGTGACATTTTAATGAGGGACTGATGTCAGTGTTTGTGTCTTGCAGAATTTGTTGTTCACTGATGAAAATGACAATCTGGAAATTAAAATCATTGATTTCGGGTTTGCCCGCTTAAAGCCACCTGACAACCAGCCTCTCAAGACCCCCTGCTTCACTCTGCACTACGCTGCGCCGGAGCTCCTGAACCACAACGGCTACGACGAGTCCTGCGACCTCTGGAGCCTGGGCGTCATCCTGGTGAGTCCGCTTCAGCGGAGCCCGGCAGCCCGGGCCGCTCTCCCACGCCCTCCGGGCCGTCTCGCTGCCGTTTTTCCTAAATCCTGAAGAAATGGGCCACGGCGGTTTCTTTTCACTCAGTGGCCTGACAGAAGACTGTTCCCTTTCTTATAATTTACGTTGGAGAAAATGTAGGAATTTAGATTTTGGTTTACTTAGAAATATTCGAGGCATTCAAGGCAGCTGTGTTTTATGTAAATAAGAGTTATATATTGTTTGTTTTTAAAGAATAGTGTATTTTCAAAAGATATGCATACTATAGTGTGAAAATGGCAAGTGACTAAATAGAAAGACATTACAAATATATTCTTTGAGGTTTTGAGACCAAAACTGTAACTAAAGAATGTCATTTAGGATAACGCCCGGCTGGTGTAGCTCAGTGGATTGAGCGCGGGCTGGGAACCAAAGGGTCCCGGTTCGATTCCCAGTCGGGGCACATGCCTGGGTTGCAGGCCAGGTCCCCAGTGAGGGCCATGTGAGAGGCAACCATACATTGTTCTTTCTCCCTCCTTTCTCCTCTCTCTGAAAATAAATAAATAAAAATCTTAAAAAATATATATCATTTAGGATAAATTAACACACTAATAGATAAAATTAGAAATGTTCATAGTAACTCATAGTAATCGTGGTAAGCATGCTTTTCACAAAACATCCTTGGCTGCAGTGATGAGAAACAGCACATTAAGCTAGCAAAATCTCAGCATGCTTTTTTCTCAAAATAGCTTTACTTTTCATGCATGTAATTTGTAATGCATCATCTTAGAGAGGTATTTTCAGACAGTACAGAAAGAAGAAAAAAATAATATCACTCATAACCTCGTCATACACAGGCGATGCTGTGTAAGCTCTCCTTCCCCCTCCTCTCCCACCCCCACCGGATTGTGGGCTCCTTGGAAGTTTTTTCTACATAACATGCATATATACTTGGTTTTTTAAAACTGAGATTATAGCCCTGGCTGATGTGGCTCAGTGGATTGAGTGCCAGCCTGTGAACCAAAGGGCCGCTGGTTGGATTCCCAGTCAGGGCACATGCCTGGGTTGTGGGCCAGGCCCCCAACTGGGGGCATATGAGACAGTCAGTACATCTCTCACACACTGATGTTTCTCTCCCTCCCTTCCTCCCTCCCTTCCCATCTCTCTAAAATAAACAATAAAATCTTTTTAAGAAATGAGATTATAGTATGCTCGTACACGTGGTTTGAGTCCCAGAAGTTCACTTAACCATTTACTGATGAGAAGTTAGCATTTTCCAGTTTTTTACTGATTTTCAACTATATAGATTAATATGTTTTATATATGTGCTTACATTTGTCTCGTTATTTGTTTAGAATCATTTCTAAGGAAAGGGTATGTACATCTTTATTTTGAAATCTATGGCTAGATTTCCTTCTCGGCGGGGTTTCACGTTATGTCCTCGTGAACTGTGTGCAGACACACGGGAGACTGTCGTTAGTCTTAAGTGGTTCCCGCTGCTGTCGCCTGCGTGCGTCTCTTTGATGAATGTTGTCAGAGCTTGTTTTCAGGTGTATGGGCGTTTGTATTTTTCTCTTATGAATAGCTGTCTACGAGTTTGTCCAGGTTCCTATGGGAAATTTTTTTTATTAAATTTTAAAGGATTTTAAAATTTAAATTAAGGATTTTAATCCTTTGCCTACCATTAATATTGGAAATGTTCTTCTGGCTTGTCATTTGTTTGAAACTTTGTTTATAGTAATATGGGATTTTAATTTTGTTTTTAGAGGGATTTAAATAGAAAAGTTTTTTTTTGTATGTAGTAAGATATGTCAGTCTGTGCCTTTATGGTATCCGGTTTTGATGTCAGATTGTCACTCTTCCCCAAGATTATAAAAATATTCTCCTGAATGTTCCTCTAGAATTATATTTTATTTTGGCACTGTAAGCTGCACTCCGTCTGGGGTTTATTTTGGTGTCAGCTTGCTTTTCCCTGAGGGCTACCCAGGTGTTCTTGCAGGACGGCTCCTCTTTCGTTTTAAGCTTTATTTGGTTTCCATTTCAGTAATTTTAAGTCATCTTTTATAATTTTCAAACTAAAATTACATATTTATGAATCATATTTTTAAAATAAAAATAAACAACTAACTTCTATAGATTTGATGGTTTTATTTAAGGACTTTAAAATATTAGTAGCACTCCCCTGAAAAAAAGAGGTCTGAATAAAAAAGAGCCTTTTGTTTCTTTAAATAATACAAGATTACCCCTTGTAAAAGTACCCTTACTTTAAATGTGAGCCAGTTCTAACCATTATCCTTTCTAAGGTTTCAGAAGAACATCCTAGACTTGCAGGCGGGTGTTTTTGCGCTTCCAGCGGCATATCTATGGAAGTAACCGTGTGGTGCTGTGGGTGGGGGCTGTGCTTCTCTCTGGATCTAGTTGTCATGTTTTCAAGAGAGACAGGGGGCAGCGAACCGGTGAAATGATCCCGTAGGAGCACAGTCACAGTGGCCTGCCTCTGTGAAGTTCTGCAGGACAAGCGGCCCAGTTCCCGGCAAATAAATGATAAGAAAACGCAGTGTGGGAACCTATGGATTAAAAGACACTTCGCAAACAGTGTTTGCATTGAATTTGAATTCTGATTCAAGCAAATTCTAATTGCAGTTCTATTTATTAAATTAAAACTAAATCTAAGTCATACAGACGTAATTATAATACACAACACATACAGAACAACTGGGGAAATTTGAATATTGATTGAATATTAAATTATATGAAGAAATTACGGCTAATATTTTTTAGGTGGATAATGGTGTTGTGGTTGTGGTTTTTAAAAATCCTTGCCTTTTAGAGATACATAATGAAATGCAGATGAAAAATAAAGTGAACCATTAAACTGTCAAGAAAAAAAGAGTACTTTGCAAACGTTTCCAGATAAATGAATGCGTACCATCAGAGGATCTGGATACAAAGCCTGAATTAGCCCATAGCAAGCACAAAATTTATTTGGAGTCTCCTGATTTGCCTTAGAAATCTGTGGTCCTTTTGCATGTTGCATCTAATAAACACGAATGTGGATATTTTAGTATGAAAATAATGATACTGCCCTCACTGAGTAAAACAAATACATCAGGAAGATGCATCACATAGTATCTTGTGGCCTTGGTTACACCCAGTCCACCTCATGGATGTGGGTCCCTGTGGGGACACACGGGACTTTTACTAAAGTGGAGCTTAGGCACCACCTGCGTCTGCTCGGGGCTGCCGTAGCGAAGTGCCACACGCCGCGTGGCTGAACAACAGACACTTATTTTCTTACGTTCTGGAGGCTGGAAAATCCCCTGTGAAGGGGCCAGCGGCGTGGTGTTCTTACATACCCTCTCCTCTCGTGCTTGGAGAGAGAGTGAGCAAGCTCCCTGGTGCGTCTTTTGGCAAGGAGATGAATCCTGCTCGGCCGGGACCCCGCCCCGCCCTCTGCGTTGCTGGAGCCCCCCTCTCATCTTGCACAGATCGTCCTGGCACAGTCGGCTCTGCTGGATCCCATGGCCTCGGTAGCAGGACAGTTTCTGTTACAACAAAACCCTCTTTAGTCTGGGCCTCACTTGAAGCTGGTAGTCTGCTGAGTCAGCGGACAGAACTGGAGCAGTATTCTCAGCTGCAATATACACCTCTGCCTGAATCCAAGGAAGCCCACTAAGCCCTGCGTTTCTTTTCTAGTGGACGAGGTACAGCAGTCTGTTTTTCAGAGGGGGACGCCTCTATGCCCCGACCATTGGTGCTCTAAACGCTTTACCAAGGTGGCAGCCCCCCGAATGTTTGTGGTTTGCCTCCCACCCTCTGGCACGCGTGTGTCTCACAGGGACTTCGGATGCCTGCTAGTTTCCGCTCACTGGGTCTCATTTAAGGAAAACATCCATATAAAGAACGAGCAGGGGTTTCTAGAGCATGTCAAGATGATCAAGGCCCCGCGGACTGGGATAACAGAGCAGGGAAGTCAACATCGCTCTTGGGTAAGACAGTGAGTGCTGCCCTTGCCCTGCGAGGACCTACTGCTCTGATCTTTCCCACGGAAGGGGACCAAGAAGAACACACTGACCAGGTGAATAGGTGCTTATCAGTGCCAGAGCCGGGTTGACTTGTACCACCTTCAGCATGGCAGCGGATCCCTGCTGGCCCGGGTGAGCCACGGGCTGCAAGTCCTTTGGTGTGCGTGCTGTCCTCGTTCTCAGTTCCTCCTCCTCCCCACAGGCGTGCTCCTTAGTGACGTAATTGCGTGTAAGCTTCTGCTGCACACCCTGCTTTCTGAGGGACCCACGATAGTCAGTGCCAGCAGTGACTGAGAAAGCAGACCTTAGGAGGGGCTTTGAAGTTGCATGTCTCCACCCTACTTTCCATAGGGAATGGGGGTCCCTGCTGCCATCCAGCCAGAGGAAGAGGAGAAAGGGATAAACAGGGAAACTGGGATGGAGAGGGGGTGTGTGAGTGAGCTGGCTACTGCTTGTTACTGAGCGCAGTGGATTGCTCCATCTTGTTAATGTTATCTTACAGATGAAGAACTGGTCTAAGAGAGGTGAACGAATTTGCCCCAGCTAGTAAATAAGAAAGCACTTGCTTGAAGCTGGGATTGTCTGACTGTCAGGCTCATTTCTCCCTTCTGTACCACGTATCTTCCCTCTGCTGTAATGATGACAGAGGACAGAGACCCTAGTTAAGTGATGGGACTTGGCCAACTGAAGAAAGCAAATGGCTTTCTAAGGAGGGGTAGGAGCTTGTGCAAAGTCGGGGAGGCGGAAGAACCACTGGCAGGGAAAGTGGGGTTGGAGCCCGGGAACTGCAGGAGCAGAGGCCCTGGGGGCAGCTGTGGGGGAGCCAGAGAAGGAGTTCGCACAGGGGTGTGTTGGACAAGAGTCCCGTGCGTAAATGTGACTCTGTGTCTGCCCGAAGGACAGCGGAGAGAAGGCGCATAGAAGGGGCAGGCAGGGGACAGTTAGGAGACTGCCGAGTGGAATGTCGGGCAGTTCTCCTACCCTGAGGACTCGTTCAGTCTGATCCAGTTGTAGCCTTCCGTCCTCCATGCCAAGGGTTCAGGAGGTTTGGGCTCTTTAAAGTTGTCTTTGTTCTACAGATGTTCTAGCATTTCCCTCTGTAGAACAAATATTTTTCTCATTATATTGCTTGAAATTCGAAACAGGTTTCTTCTCCTTGTTTTCTATTTTCAGACTCTCCAATTTCATGAATGTAGTTTTCATTCTTCTCAGGCACAGCTTTCTTTTTCAGAAAGTGCAGATTTGCCCAAAGCTGCCTGGTCTCAGGTAACCTCAGAGGGTCAAGTTGCTCCTCTCTGTCTGTGTTTGTCCCGCGTCTTCCATCCTTCTTCCTTGGGCTTTGTAGGCCACCTCCTGGATTGTATCTCCTAGTTTTCCTTTTTTATGTTATTTTTATAATCCTGCCTGGGAATCCCCATCCTTCCCGAGAGCCAGCGTGTCAGAGCTGCTTCACCATCTCTGCCGTCATGAGGGCGCACCTGCCTGTCAGACAAGTGACCAGGAAGGAACAATGGTGTATTCCTCCTAGGGTGCCTCCTGGGATGCCTCCGTAGCTCTGTGTGTCCCACTCAGGGCTGGGGTTGAAACGCAGACACTGCCCTTTGTGACCCTTCCTAACTAACTGACCCTCCCCATGCGGTTCTCTCTGGTCTGCGCGCAGACGCCCCTCCCTGACCACCAGCCCACGGCTCCCTCCCCGCGGACAGGTCCCTCCGGCTCTCCCGAGCAGGGAGCAGGGAGCGCGGCCTCCGCCAGGTTAAAGGGTCACTTTCGAAGATCCAGTCTCTGCAACAAAGACAAGCCTCAGCTTTTGGTTTCTTTGTTGACTTTTTAAAGGAATAAAACCTTACATGTAAAATTTCCAAACCCGTGGCTACAGGGAGACAAGGTGACCGTAGAGCAGTCATTCCATTTGACACAACAATGAGAAAAATAAATTAAAATGGGATAATAACGAACAAAATAAAGAAGGAAGGCCTGCATAAAAAATGTTTTTAAGATCTTATCCACAAGATAGAAGAAAATAGTGATTCAGGGATTCTTTTGTCTTTAAGTCTTTTGAACCTTAATGCCATCTTTTTGAGACAGCTGGATTCCCCCCCTTTTTTATTCTTGTTCTAAATAGTTATAAAAATGGTTTTAAATCTTGACCTCAGAATCAGCCATTCCTTTTTATTTACAGCTCTTTGAAATGTGTTGGTTGTTTCGGTGACAGGAACCATGCAGTCTTTTAAACCCGACAGTCTGGTCTTCGTAAGCCGTTGCACGAACCATTCCGTGTTGTTCCTTTTTTTCTCGGTAGTATACCATGTTGTCTGGGCAAGTTCCGTTCCAGTCTCATGACAAAAGTTTGACGTGTACCAGTGCAGTGGAAATCATGAAGAAAATTAAAAAGGGAGATTTCTCCTTTGAAGGAGAAGCCTGGAAGAATGTATCCCAAGAAGCTAAAGATCTGATCCAAGGTAAGATTCTAAGAAAATCGAACATTTTGTGTGATGTGCAGGACTGAGGCGGATCCATGCCATCGCACGCGTTTGTTAGTTACTCGAGGAATCCCTGTGTTCCGAAAGGTGTCCAGGCCACTGTGTTGAGCCTTTTCTTCTTCCAGAACATTCTCCCTCTGTCTTCCTGCCCACAGTCACCACATGCACCAGCACTTGGAGCCACCTGCATCCCAGTCTCACACCTCCAAACTGAACCTGGACCTTTTCGCCCTCCTTTCCCCCAAATACGTGCTGCTGCCCGCCTCCCTCTTTCGCTCTGCCAGCCGCCATACCGCTCCCTGCCTTCCTGGCCTTCCACAGCCGGTACCTCGGTCCTGCGGGTTCAGCGTTCCTCCTCACCGTCCCCCCGCCCCACTCACATGGCCGCCACCTTAGCCCTTGTCACTATATCTCTCCCACGGTCCTGCAACATCCTTTCAGCTTGTCTCACTTCCTCTGACTTTACATGTCCATCATCGATCGGCAGAGTGAACTTCTGTTCTGTTCTCTCTTCTGTTAAAATCCTTCAGAGAATCCATTAACTCGGGTCGAACTCCCGAGCATTCGAAGTTCAAGGCCCTTGACGACCTGATCCTGCCTGCCTCTGCTTGCTGTCACCCTCCCTCTGCCATGGCAGAACTCTTGAATTCCTCAGATGTGCTGTGCTCTGTCTTCCTACGTGCCTGTCCACGCGCTCTTCTGAATCCCTGGGCACCCTCGTCCCGAGTCCACTGTGCTCATCCCCAGCACTCATCTTCCGGACGCTTTCCAGGGCGCCTGCACTCCCTGGGTCGGGCCCTCCCCTGAACCACCAGCACATGGTGCCTGCGGATTTTGCTGTTGCCCTTGTCCCCTGTGGTGTAACCTGGGGTTTTGTCTGTGTGTCTCCTCATAGCTCCCCTTCGAGTCTCCACCCCCACTTCTCTAGGCCTTCTCCACTCTCCACCTGAGAGAAGGTGTTAGCGTGTGGATGCACTCGGTCTAGGCACTCCTTCCTTCAGAGTTCACCCAGTCACCGCTGGGAGTGTGGGCTGGGGCGGCTCCTTTCTCCCGACTGAGAAGTCAGTTATAGCCTGCAGCCTCCTAGAAATAGGCTATTGTGGGCTTTTTCATTAGCATCCAGTATTCACTAGGGGATTTAAATGCATATGAAAAGGTAATTATTTTTGTTGGAGGTTGAAGCCCTAGAGAAACCATCATGTCATGTGAGCATAATTGAGATTTATGTCTGAGGTTGACTTTAAACTAGTTTGAAATGGCAGATTATAAAATAAAAATTCTTGTTTATTCCCACAGGACTTCTCACAGTTGATCCAAATAAGAGGCTTAAAATGTCTGGCTTGCGATACAATGAATGGCTTCAGGATGGCAGTCAGCTGTCCTCCAATCCTCTGATGACCCCCGACATCCTGGGCTCCTCCGGGGCGGCTGTGCACACCTGCGTGAAAGCAACCTTCCACGTAAGGGCCCGTGCGCCCCACGCGCGGGGGGCTCGAAGAGGCAGTCAGAGGCTCAGTGACCTCCGAGACGCACTCTTAGTAACACATTTAAAGTAACGCGTTCTTTCAGTTTTAGGTGTGTTTTTATCAGTCCTGCCATGGTGTAAACACATTTATAAACAGACGGTGCATGGGGGACCAGAGTCACTGCTGACCCACAATATACGTACTTGACGTTTAGAATGAATTTGTGAGATAAGGCAATAGTTTGGTATTTGAATAGTTGAAGATTTTCTGTAGGTTCAACAATGTGCACAAAAATATTGGAACTTTTTTCCTTTAAATAAGCTAAGTCATTTCCTTTAAAAACCGTAAGTAAGCATTAGGAACTAAGGTGTGTGTGAAAGTTTGCTCATTCAGCAACCGTTTTGCGCCTCACCTATCCTGGAGACCATGGGGTAGGAGGTAGCTTCTTTGGCAGTGCGTTTGGAAAGCTGAGATGCATCATAGAGGCTGCACGCCGTGCCACACGGATGCAGATACTTCACTTGGTTGTCTGAGGAGCAGGTGAGGGAAGGAGAAGTGCAATCGCCTCTGGAGGGATCACCTTGAGAAAGGAGGGAGGGTGCCTCCTCTGTGCTGCAGAAATTGATGAAGAAGTTAATGAACTGGGACATGGTGGGGTGTAAAGGGATTAACTGCAAGAATTTGTAGCAGATGATCCAAATCTTCTCTTTGACATATGATGCAAGGTTGCCAGGGGCAACCGCGGTGATGCCTAAGCCCGAGTCTGAGGACAGGAAAGACGGGCTGCTGTGAGCTGAAAGCCAGCCTGAGCTTTGTAGACCTAATCTTCTCTGTATACTGAGTGGCCCAGATGCACCCGATTGCGTTGACTTGGAAGTGGAGAGCTGGGCCCATAATGGGTGGAGTCTGCTCTGTGTTAGGACTTTGTGGTCAGAATTTTAAATCTCAGACACAGAACTAGTAAGAGTAATGGGGGATGGGGGTAGATTGCTGATAGTCTTTAGGAATTCCCAGTGAGTCAGTGTTTTTTATTGAGAGGTAGCACCAACTTCAAGTGATAGATTAGAACTGACTCCCGAGCAGCCTAGTTGGTTGAATTAAGCGGCATCCTCAGAAATCTTCCCGCAAACTGCTGTATCGCACAGGAAGTTAGGGTACCATGGTGTGTAGGACTGTGTTCCCCAAACCACTTGGAGCCGGGGCTGACAACCCAAAGTTGTCTTCTGTACATCCTAATTGCCCAGATATCTTCAGTCCTACCCTCATCACCGTCCCCTCTCTTCTCCCCCAGGCCTTTAACAAGTACAAGAGGGAGGGGTTTTGCCTTCAGAACGTGGATAAGGCCCCTCTGGCAAAGAGAAGGAAGATGAAGAAGACCAGCACCAGCACGGAGACGCGCAGCAGCTCCAGCGAGAGCTCCCATTCTTCCTCCTCCCATTCTCACGGGAAGACCACCCCCACGAAGACGCTGCAGCCCGGCAACCCTGCCGACAGCAGTAACCCCGAGACCCTCTTCCAGTTCTCGGACTGAAGAGTGCAGGAGTGGCAGGAATGTGACCTGTGAGCCACGGCACCGCTGGCCCCTCGGCGGATGCCCGAGGCGACCGGTTGTGCTTTTTATAGACGAGGCCCCCTGGTCTCATTGGAATCTGCCTCTTAGGGAGTGTTTTCAGGAAAACCCGATTGGTTTTCCTTGTCCCGAAGCACTGGACAGAGAATGTTGCTGTGAATCAAGCACATGTCACGCTGTGGAGCGGCCTAGCGTGATGCCAACGGGACGATTCCAGAAAGAGCAGAGGGCCCTGTAAACTTCACGAGGACCGGGTAGATCCGAACCGCTCACAGAGCCAGTCACGGGTTTCCCAGACGTCTGCCCACGAGGGTTCCTCCCACTGTGTCGATGGCGCCTTCTGCTTTGCCTTGTGGACGATGTGGGTTTTTAAGAGATTTGCACCCTTTGAACAGTGACTTATCAGAGAAAAATGTCTGTGTTCACAAAGATTCTGTGATGGATTTTATGTGTGGCTTACACTTATTTCGTGAGAGAGGATTTTAACTTATTGCTATTTTATGGTTACATATGATGATAACCTGCTCTCACTAACCTTTTTCTAAAAAGTAAAGGAAGAGCTCTAAGGACTTAGGGCCCCAGGCTCTGTATTTGGGACCCACCTGAGATGCATGCTGAGCTACGTATGTTTTTAATTTTGCACTGCTCTTTCCTGGCAATTTGTTTTAACGGTTATTGCAGAACATTAAGGTACAATGTCTCTGTTTTAAGTTATATTGCACTTTATAGAAGAATATGAATAAAGCAAACTATTTTGTAAAGTGCACTGTTTAAAGCATATGTACTGTATTTTTGCCATTTTTTTCTATTATCTACTTTAAATTTGTCCTCGCATCCCCCTTCTACTTCGTTTGCAACAAGTAGGGTGGTCCATGTGGCGTAACGTCATCGTTGGCCATTTCGGCGCCGACGTGAGGAAAACCTAAAGGGAGAGGCTAGTGAACACTGTGCTCACATTTGTACACTGTGTTGTGCTGCAGCGAGGCGCTTCCTCCTGGAGCCGGGGATTATGTACATAATATTTTAGAGTTGTAACTATGACCTGTTTGGAAATTTTCCTGTTAAATTTTAAATCCAGTAAGCATATTTTATAAACTTATGCAGAGCACTTTTATTGCTCAGAAGTTCTGAATTCACACAGAAAACAAGTGCTATGTGATGAAGACATTTCACTGAAAGATAGCTGCATTTAAAAATAGGATCGACTCATTTTCTATGCAAAAAGACGTGGTAGAATTTGTATGTTATATTTTCTTTTAAAGCCATCACACAAAATGTTAGGACTGAGAAAGGTGATCTTTGCTATGTTTACAGGAATCATGCTTAAAGAGATAATGCCCAACATGTTTATCCTATAGTTTTGTTCTTGGTAACGTCTGGAGCATTAGTTTGGAATTTGGGCATGATACTTATTTATTCATTTCTTGAGATGATGCAGCATTAATTTCAACCAGTGTGAATACTAAAAATAATTGCACTCTATGTAATAGTAGTATATTTATTGCTAAATCCATGTATATATTAGCACAGTCAACAAAAATGGCAAATATTAAAATATTTTCAAAATACTGTTTTATCTTGTTCACACTTTTGTCCACAGTGGTTATTGGAAATAACTCTGTACACTGTCCTGTGGCCCACAGGGCTGCGTGGTTCTTATTCAGTGGATTGCGCTCCCAGCTTTTAGTCCTTCCTAGTAACGATGGGAAATCGGACGTGATTTACCAAACCGTGGCTCATTCACAGTGTGCGGTTCTGTCAGGCACGGATTTCTAATAATGAAGAAAGTGTCCATTTCTGTCTGCAGTTATGTTGACTATATTTGGAAATGTGTAAGTTAGCTCTTCAAGTTGTTTTTTTAAAACTGTGCGCTCAAGTAGAAAATACTAGTTATGAAGTATAAATTAAAAGGATTTTATTGCTAATGAAACATCCAGAAAAATGGTCAGTATATCATAATGATTGATGATATAATTGACTCATTGTGAATATTGAAAATTAGTGGGTTTTATCTTTATTTTTCTTACCTTCTCTTCTGGAGGACTTGACAGAAAATGAAACAAGTAAGAAGGTCAGGCAGAGTAAGAAGTGGAAGGAAAGAGAAGGGTAATTCATCAACTGATAAGCCTCCCTGAAGAATCTAGAATGAATGGGATTCTGAGAAGAGCTCAAAACACACTCAGAGTAGAGCCCTCTTGTCAAATATCGTCATCATCCTCACCCCGATTGTAAACACCCGGATGGCTGCATCCGACACCAAGTTTGTGGCATTTAAGTTGGATGCATGCGTTAGTGTACAGTGAAATGCACTTTAAAATTCACAGAAGTTTTTTTTTCAGTCACATCAAAAATGGACTAAAAAGTACTTCATATGACAGATGGAAGGGCTTTTTTAATATTAGGAGTAAAACAGAAGTAGATATAAGATCAACAAAATGTACATTAAATTCTCTTTATCACAGCTTTGGAGATAGAGTCAGATCGTCCCTTTTCTTCCTGTTGACTTCATTGCACATGGTTTTCATACCGTCGTAAATCCTGGCCCGTATCATGTCTTCTGTGACTATATATGGCTAATTGAGAGGCCAGGTTAAGAAAAGGGAAGTAATGGAGGAAAAGAACTTTCGGAAGACCAGTTTCTTCTCATTGCTGCACCAGATTCTATGGCTGAGTAAGTTAAATGAGCTATTTTGAAATTCATTAATTCTTCCAAACCTCTATAAAATAATCACTGAACCACTGGAACAGAAAATCAAATTGCCTGAGTTAATTTCAACATGCATGCTTGTCTTGGAGTCGCAGATTCGTTTACCACTGAAAACTGCCCGTTAGTATTTTTTATACTGCTGATTTCTTCAATAACTATGTAAATGGCTACATTTTAAATATAAGGTGAGTTATTTTAAAGAAGCTTATTAAGATAGCAGTGACTTTTAAATAAGTTCCTTTTGTATCTCATTTTTTAAAAATATGTTCTCAAATACTTTATAAAAGTATACAATTTATTGTCTGCTTGCTCACCTTGCCCCCATTTCAAATACCTGTTATTGTCTTATTAAGATTAGCGTACCTCACAATGGTGGAAATTTCTAAATTATCAGCGCTGTACGTGCCCTAGACTGCTTTATTACTTTGGGGGTTTGTGTTATCACGCTTCTAATATTCTTTAAGATCCAAGTGGAAAAGTTAAATTCTGATATACAACTTCCACTATATCAAAATAATTGTCCTATAGATGAATTATTATAACATAATGAAATCTCTTAAAATACATGACTTGGCCTTTAATTAATACCCGCCACCTGAACGTCCATCTTCATTTGATGCCTTTATTTTATCCTAAAGTGAATGTTGCAGGCTATCATGAAATTCAGAATTTAAATGTGAGTGATTACAAAACCGAAAGAGTAGAATCATAAGGTAACAGGAAGTATGCATCAAATAAACATTTTAAGTATAATCTACCCAAAGAATGTAGCTGCTACACCAACACACAGGTTTTACTCTGTCTTGTTAAGTGACTTCACGCCAAATTGTGATCTTCCTTAGAGAAAATATGTTCCTGAGGAGTAGTTATATAAATTCTGTTTATATGGGGGGCTGTATTTTCAAGGGGCCATGATTTTCATCTTGAGGACATGGGTTCACCTCATTTTAGTCCTCATCTTGAGCATTTCTTACCTTTGGGCTTTCAAGGTATTTTTGTGTGTGTGTGTGTGCCCCTCTCTGTGTGTGCCCAGCTCCCGGTTACATGATTAAGTCATTGACGTTTCATTCCTCAAGGCCATTGTCCACCTTTTAGTTTATGAATGTATGGATTAGGTGGGTGCCAGTATTTGACATTCTGCTACTATTGGACTGAAAAGGAGCAAGAAACTAAAGAGGCTCCCAAGTGTACCTGTCCTGGCTTCTTCACGGGTGCAAAGCAGGCACTGTTGACTGCCGATCACTTCCTTTCAGTTCTCACTTAGGACCACGTGGTTAACGCTTGTATTTAGAGGGAGACTTGGATGAAAAGACAAGACTCTTGGTGGTTATTCATCAGGCTTCACTTTCCTGCTGTATTTCTGTGGGATCGGTGGAAGGACATGTACTATTTCTGTCGTTGGAGTGCTGCTTGGGTTATTGTAAGGAGTGATAGGTACACCAGATCGGTTGAGTTAGTATTTAACTCAAGAACTTTTCTCCAGACACAGAAAACTGGGATGAGCTTACCAGTACATTGTCCCTGTGGTTCTCTTCCATTGCATCCCACTTTTAATTTGTACAGTTCGGTAAAATTTGTCTCTTCGCCAAAAGAATTGTCCATTTTCATTCTTGTTTCTTCCCTTATTGAGCCCTTTTTAATCTTTCCATTTATGTTTTGAAGCCCTGTGTTTAAAAAGAAGAAGCCAGAACAAAAAGATATCATGACTTAGAAAAGGAAATATAAGTTGTATGAACAGAATACTATAGATTTATTGCCTGGCACTTATGCTTATAGATGGATTTGAAAATCATTATTTTTATTGTTTTGTTTTTTTAAAGATTTTATTTATTCATTTTCAAAGAGGGGGAAGGGAAGGAGAAAGAGAGGGAGAGAAACATCAGTGTGTGGTTGCTTCTCACATGACCCCCACTGGAGACCTGGCCCGAAACCCAGGCATGTGCCCCAACCGGGAATCGAACCCCCAACCTTGGCATATTGGCACAACGCTCTAGCCAATTTAGCTACCTGGCCAGGGCTCACCACTTCTTAATGTAGCCGTGTTTTGATTAATGTTTATAGATTGTAATTAAGATCAGAGAAATAAAGACCTGATGGAGACAGAGAAAGGAAAATTTGAGGATTAAAATTACGTAGAAACAAAGAAAGAATGATGCTGTGTGAGAAGGTAGCAACCTTGCAGCTCTGAGACATTTGATAGGACCATATGGCTGCTTAGCAAAAATACTGTTTCAGTGGCCATACCGATAAATCTTTAAAAAATGTTGTCTACTGTGTGGATAAACGACCTTTTTAAACATGGCTGTCGATACAGGCTTCGTACGGTGGATGTTTTGTTGTGGGAGCTCATGTGATCCCCTTCTCTGTTTCCCAGCCCACTCCTCAACTTTTCCTACTGTCTGCTGCCCATAACACTCCTGTTCTGTGGCCAGAGAGACCAGTCCAAATGGAGCACTAAGACTGTGTCTAGGTAGGGGTCATGTTTGTTTAATGGTATTTCTGTATAACATGTAAAGTGGACAGCTCAATCAATGAATGTTCACACGCGTGCACCCGCATAGCCATCGTCGAGATGAAGATGAGGCTCCCAGTGCGTCATGCCACTGTTCTGCTTCCGCACTGTGGATGGTCCTGCCTGTGCTCGACCTCTCTAAATGCAATTCTACAGTCTGTAGTCTCTGCGTCTGGTGGGGTTTGACCATCATTGTGTCTGTAAAATTCATCTATGTTGTTGCATGTAGATATAACAATAGTTTGCTCTTCCCCATAAAGGGTAGGATTCTATCAGATCCATTCTTATTCATTCTATTATTGATGAACATTTGAGCTGTTTGTAATTTTGAGCTCTTATGTCTAAAGCTGCCATAAGTATTTATCTGTACAGGGGCAGGGCAAAAGTAGGTTTACAGTTATTCGTATGGAAAACAATACACTAATTAATAATAATACGAGAATAAACTGTGTTTCACATACTCACAACTATGAATCCGCTTTTGCCCACCCTGTATATCTTTCAGTAGACGTGCACACTCATTTCTCTTGGGTGTGCACATAACGGTGAAACTACTGTCACGGGTGTATATTTAGCTGTAGAAGATACTGCCAGATAGTTTTCGATAGTGTTTGTACCAGTTTCCAGTCCCACCAACAACTGTGAGATTTCCAGTTGCCCTACATCCTCGTTAATGCTTGGTACCATCCCCTTATTAGTTTTAACCATTCTGGGAAGGGTAGATTTCATTGTGGTGTTAGCCATTCTGGAAAGTGTGTATTTTATTGTGCTTTTAATTTGCATTTCTCTGAGAAGTAATGACATGTGGAACACCTTTTTATATCTTTATTAGCTATTTGAATATTCTCATTTGGTAAGTGCTGGTTTAAGTCACTTTCTCACATTTATTGAGTTGTCTGTTTTTTATTGGGTTGTCTGCTTTTTGATACACAACGGTTCTTTACATATTATTGATGTTTTTGTCTGATAATTATGATTTTCTTCTGTTTGGTGAAGTCTGGTAATGTAAGGCCTGTCCCTTCAATCTCCCACAGAGCCCTGGCTGTTCTTCACCCTTCGTGGGCCATTTCCGTATCCATTTGAGTGACAGCCTGCCGATATCCCTGGGAGGGGAATGTCTACCAAGGTTTCATTGGTATTGCATTGACTATATAGATGTATTTCAGGAGAATTTATATCTTCTATTTTGAATTTTTCAATCCATTGACATGGCATATCCCTCTGTTTACTTAGGTCTTTTATTTGTATTAGCAATGTTTTAAGATTTACATGTAGAGGTTAGATTTGTTTCTAGATGTTTGATATTTGTATTAGATTATCTAATTCTTTTCTGTCAGTATATAGAAATATAATTGATGTTTTTGCCTTCCCATGGAGCAACTTTCTAAATTAACTTTAACGAGGATAATTCCATAGGTTCTTTTATATTTATTCAGATATATAATCATATATTCTATAAGTAATGATAGTTTCATTTCTCCCTTTTCATTTTTTCCTTTCTCGCCCAGTTGAGCTGCTGGTAACTTCCAGCACCATCGACTAGCAAATGTCGACTGGAATTGGTGACAGCGGGCCCCTTTCGCTTGTCCCTGAACTCAAGAAGAATTCACTACTTCACCATTCGGTGTGATGTTTGCTGTGAATTTTTAGTAGATGCCTTTTACCAAATTAAGTGATTATTTACTTCCACTTTTCTGAGTGTTTTTATTAAATGCTTTTCTACCTCTATTGAGATGATCATGAGGTTTTCTGCTTTATTCTCTTCTAGTGATAAATTACACTAATTGATTTTCAAATGTTGCATTCCTGGGACAAACCCTATTTTGTCGTGATTCTTTTCATATATTGGTGGAATTCAAACTGCTAATATTTGGCCTAAGATTTTTGAATTGTCTTTTAATTGGAGTGTCTAGTTCATTTACAGTTAAAGTAATTATTGATTACTGATTTTATTTATTTTTAAGAGAGGGAGAGGAAGAATGGGAGAGGAACATTTATGTGAGAGTGAAACATCAATCGGTTGCCTCTCGTATGCTCCCCGATCGTGGGCTGCACCCACAATCTAGGCATATGCCCTGAGTGGGAATCGAACCGACGACCTTTCAATTTGCAAAATGACACCCTACCAACTGAGACAGACTGGTGGGCTGATTACTGGTTTTACATCTATAATCTCACACTTTGTTTCCAGTTTGTCCCATTTCCTCTGTGTTCCTCTGTTTCTCCTTTTCCCGCCTTCTTTTGAGGAAACCAAGTATTCTCTGTTAGCCGTTTTTTCCCTACTATGTTAGTATGTTGGAGATTTTTAAATTCATTAGCAGTAACCTTAGAAATTATGACACGCATCTTTGATTTACCACAATCTCCCTTAAATCGCTACATTGCCACTTGCCAACAATGCGAGAACTTTGTCAGTTTAAATCTGTTTACTCCTTCCTTTTGTGTTTTGTTGCCCTGTTTTGTTACTCTGTACTTGATACACATATTGTAAACTCCACGACACATTATTTATTATTATTACTACTACCGCTATCTGTTTTAAAGAGTCAGTATTCAGTTTTGTTCGCTCTTTCTGATGTTTTTCAGTCCAACCCGCCTTTCCTTTCTCCTCTCTGGGATTAGCTTCCTTCTGTCTGGGGAACTCTCTTTAGCATTTATTTTACGGCCAGGCCTGCCATCAGTGAATTTTCTTAGCTCTTGCTTTTTAAAGCTTTTTGTTTTTCTTTCCTTTTGTAACATCTACGTTGAAGTAAAATTCACACATACCATTCACTGAAAGTGTACAGGTCAATGTTGCCTTTACTGTTGGAGGATGTTTTTGCCGAGTATGAAATTCTAGGTTCAACATTTCAAAATGGTTCTCCTTCTCTTAATTTCCGTGGGAAAGTCGGCCATCAGCTTTCTGTTGCTCCTTTGCGTGCAATGTCTTCTTCCCTCTGTCACTTCTAAGATTTTTATCTTTGGTTTGTAACAAGTCGGCTATGATATATGTTTATCTTTCCTAAAGATTGTAAATTTGTTGAATCTGTTGCTTGAGGTTATTTCTTAATTTTGGAAATTCTTAACCAGTCATTATTCAAATATTTTTTTCCAACCCGTTTTCTCTCTTTTCTTGGATTCTTCCAAAGCTTTCGCCATGTTCCATATGTATTTTACAGTCTTTTCTGTTTTCCATCTTTATTCCTTCTGTGTAATTTTCACTGGCCTGTCTTCTAATTCTTACATCCTCTGTTCTGCTGGGTCTAATGAATCTTAATTTTACATACTGTGTTTTCAATCTGAAATATTCATTGACTCTTTCTTATTGATTCTAAGTCTCTGCTGAAATTCTCAATCTTTTACTCTATAATGTCCTTGAACCTATTAATCAAAGTAATTTTAAAGTTCTTGTCTGATAAGTCCAAAACCTAAATGACTCCCAATTGGTTATTTCTATTGTCCATACATATGTTCTTGGTTTTCATTCATTGGGTTCTGTTTTTTAGGATGCCTAAAGAGTTTGGCTGAATACTGTACCTTGTGCATTAAAGATCAGAGAGGCTCTGCGTGTTACCTTCCTCCTGAGGTAGTTGTTTTCTTCTACAGGCCGGGGGAGTACAGACAGGTCATCAAAATCCTATAGGAGGTTGATGTTAGACTTAGTTAGGGCTGGTTTCAGTTTTTGCCCCTATTCCTGGCACACAGCCCCTCTGGGCTCTCAACTGAAAGTCCAGGGTGTTTATCAGGGCCACTTGTCCTTGGTGGCTATGACCTCTGACCTTCGGCTCCTTGCCTCGCAGCTGCTGTCATTGGCGCGCTCTCCTTGTGCATGTGGTCTAGCACTGGCAAACACCCCAAAGGGGTCTTGTAGCAGCATTTCGGGCTTACTTCCCTGAGGTTTTCTTCTCTCTGTGATTTGCACCCCTCAAGTCCTAGCTACTTTGTCAGTCCAAACCCCAGCCTCTCTCTTCAGCCAAGTGGGATGGCTGCCCTCCGGTAGGAATTTACTTTTCTGTGCCGAGAATTCACCATGCCCTTGGGATGCGCGTGGAGCTCCCCCAGTGGGCTTTCCTTCCTTAAGGGATAAGTTCTGCCTGCCCTGGTTTGCTCCCCAAGGCTGGTAACAGATGGGTTGTGTTCTTTAGCTTTCAAGATTGTAAGGTGCATTGATCCCAAAGATGGGCAGAATATAGGTGTGACTGTTACTAAACAATGAGAACTTGGTTATGGAGCAACTCAGTTTTAAAAGTGTCTTTGTTATGGTCGCCAATAGTAAAACCGTGTGGTGTGTGTTACAGGTCTGAGTGTGGGTTTAAAATCTATGTGATTGTACTCGCCAAATCTGCAGAACGTCTTGCCGTGTGAGCTGACTTCGCCTATTTCAGAGGGCGACGTAGTTGACAGATCAAAGCATGGTCAGAGCGGTATTCTTGGCAGATCCTGCCATCTCAGAGTTTGGGAGGCTTACAAGTCTTCCAGTGCGGTTTCCGTCCGGAAGCTAGGTTCCCTCCAGGTGACGTCCCTGACAGGTGCTTGCATGGCCTCTTCCTGAGCACCTTGGACCAGGGGCTGTGCTGCTACCTCATGGCTTGGATGTGTGCCTTTGTTCAAGAATTTCTTAAACCTTGGAACCAGTCACGTGCTATGTTAGAAGATGCAAGCCTTTCAATGTTGTATTGAACACCGTTCTTATTTAAAGGACAGAGTTGTAATACTCCCTGGGTTTGTTTTTAGCATGGTTTCCCCCATTAGTTGGGTTATTTTCTCTATTTTCTTAATAATTTGAAAATATTTTCTTCCCCTGTTATTTGCATCTTCTTCCATTTAGCATTTATGGCAGCAAGGAGGGAAGGGAAGTGTATTTTTAAAAAGGGCTGAAACCACGGGCTTCTGTTCTTACTGTATGACAGCAACCGCGCTGATGACTGTCTGCCGTGAAAAGGCTCTTCAGAACCAGAGGCCAGTCCCTCCAGTCCGGGCCAGTGAGCTACGTCGGTGCTCTGGGAGGGGGAAGGGGAGGGGACCCCAGGGTAGAGAACAGTGACTGAACGTCCTTCTTGGGAGCCTTCTTCAGGGACAAGGCGTTCTTCCGCGGGGCCAGGCAAGAGGCTGTGAAACAATGGGAGGGTTTTCCTTTCGCTCCTCCGGTTTGGGGTTCTCTCTGTCCCCGCCCCTCCGCCCCCACCCCCACGGTATTCCCTCTGCTTTCTCCCACCTTTCTAAAAGAAGCTGCACCTGATCTTGTTCGAGTCCAGGTTCCCACGTCAGCACGCAGCAGCCTTCGACTCGGAGCCCTGCAGCAGCTGTGATCTGAGTGTGGCCACTGAATCAACCGTGTTCGTTTCGAACAGCCACTCGCTGCCCAGTCCCCTCGGCTGTGAGCAGTCCAGGGTGGCCTCACAGGCAGAAGAACCAGCAGGTGGAGTGGACATGTTTCTAAAATGAAAGCGCTGTACTCAGTGGCCTTTCAAAACTTCTCCTTTCACACACACGGGTCCGTGTTCATCTTGGACCAGAACTTTGTTTTCAGTTGCAGAAGGGCTGGTTCTGAGGGTGTCTTTGCAAACATTTTATGGCCGGCCCTGTTCATTGCCCGATAAGCCGTCGCTAGTTCATCACTCCTTAAACAGGACAGGAGCGTCTATCATGCCGGACCCCAGGCCGCGTCCCCAGACGGCTCGGGCAGAGTCCTCATTTGTCATCCACGGCGGCAACGCCCACGTGTGGAAACTTGCTTACATTTTCCCTTTGGCGGGTCTTTGCCATATTCGGCCTGGCTTGGTGAGGTTTTTCTTTTTTTTTGCTTGCATATCTATCTCTTTTCTTCATCCAGTCAACTTACCCTGAATTTTTCAATATGAAAAATTAAACTAAAAAAAGAAAGAAAGAAGCAAAAGATACTCTTAACTGAAGTCTGTACACAGGCTCGCTTTGGAAGTAGATGATTTCTTCTTACTTTGGTTGGAAATATCAATTTGGATGGCAATTAGAACAGATTTTTAACCTCTTTGGAAAAGCCCTTTTGAGGCAAAGCTTTGAAACAGTCACTTACGTGGCCTGTGATCTGAATTTTATTTGTGTGGCTTTTCTTCTGAGCCTCTCTAGAAGAATGTAAGACATCCTTAAGAGGCAAAGGTTGAAATAACATTATTCTCACATCAAGGATCAATTTTATATCTTCCTGTACTGCTACCTTCCTTTATGAGTATTAATCTAATATTAATTCTCCCCAAAGGGAGTGACTTTTTTTTCTTGATATCTCCTACATTTAGTAATACCTGCTTTCCTGGAACCCATATTTATAATACTTTGTGGTAGATTTTTTAAATGGATTCATTCTAGCTGGGCTAGAATCTTCAAGTATTAATTTATACTGAATTTTCCCTCTTCTGGGCTTATTTAGAAGAGCTAAACATTACATGTTTCTTTTGTTGCTGTAAATATGCATAGATATTTGAATGTCCTATGAATGCTTTATTAGAGTGGTAATTGGGACTGCTATTGATTGAAGGTAAACTAGGTGGAGTTAAGAATTTTTGTACTATTAACTATTTATTGAGAGTTTTTAGAATTCCATAGCTACATGCCTCTAACACTTATAAGAGAGGCATGCGTGTATTTTTTTTCCCTTCATGGTCTTAAAGTCGTTCTTCCCTTTGTTCAGGCAGGTCTGCATGAGGTGTAGCGGCTGGAAAACACACATGTGCCAAAACTTGGGTGTTTTTTAGAAATGTGATGTTTTCTTGCTTCGGGAATTTGGCCAGAAAGTTGTAGGTCTGAGTTTCATTTTGAACAAAGCAGTAAGGGCTTCCTTTTTACCGCCTTCTCTGTGTGTAAAGATGTATCTGTTGAAGCTTTAAGAAAAGAATAAACCTGTCGATATTCAAATACTGGATATCTGATTTGGATTTGTGGGGCGGGAGGGGAGTGTTATTGGAGGGAAGGGTTTACAGTATGTTTTTGGAATTAAGATTATTAAAAAAGCACAACAGTGTGTATCGGTAATTTTATGGCTTAGAAGAATGGCTCGAATTAACTTGCCTGAGCCTAAAGTGCAGTTTTAACTGATAACAGTTTTCTATTGATCTCTCATCTGCTCGTGCCTACTCTCTGCCGAGGCTTGAAAGGAGAGGAAACTACCTCTGTACCGAGCTCTCTAAATGTCTTGTCTTCTAACTGCCCATCCATCACACTTTCTCCTGTCCAGTGACCTGCTGGCTCCAGAAGAAACCAGCCCCTGAACAGGTCAGAGGGAGCGGGTGCCTGGGTCCGACCTTGGCTCTTGGCCAGCCACCCAATCTTCTGGGACTCAGACCTCCCTCAGACATGACTCACCCCCCGACTACCTTAGCAGTCCTCCCCCACCTTCATCCTCTGGAACGCACCCGCCTTCCATCCAAGGCCAGCTTCTCTCAAGTCTTCCAAACGAAGTAGTCGCCAAATTTCCGTGTTTTGGAGGCAGCAGCGGTTGATGGGATGGGCACAGGCCTGTGTTAGTTACCTAACGTTGCATGACAAATACCGCATTTTGCCATGTATCACGCATACCCACGTTTCTGTGCTCATTATACACGGGATTATTATACTCACAATTGTAACCGTGGTATGCGATCATTATACCCGTGTGTAATGCACATCCTTATTCTTCCCTCAAAATTTTGGGCAAAATGTGCACATTATACCATGCAAAATACAGTAATCCCAAAAGTCAATGGTTTAAAACAATAGCCATTTGTTGTTTCACAGTGCCCAAGGGTCAAGACTCGGGGGCAGCATGGCTGGGGGGCGGGGGGAGTTCCTGCTCAGATGAGTTTCATGTGGGCTGCAGTCAAGGTGCAGATGCTGGCCCAGGGTGGCCGTCACTGAAGGCCCGACTGGCGCTGGCAGGTCTGCTCCCCGGGTGGCTTGCTTGGCATGTAGTATGCCACCTGGCCTTTCAGTGGGGCTGTCTGAGTGTCTTTACAACATACAACTGGTTTCTGCTAAGCTAATGACCTAAGAGAAGGCAAAGAGGAAGCCACAGTTCCTTTGCTGTCCTAATCTCAGCTGTCACAGAGCTTATATTTTCTAGAAGCTAGCAACCAAGAGCAGCCACACTTCAGGGGGACAGAAGTAGGTCTCACCTTTTGAAGGGAAGCATACCAAAGCATTTGTGGACATATTTTAAAAGCTCTGCAGGTGCAAATTCTTACTCCCCCATTCTGCTAACCCCATATGGCGTTGGGCGAGTCACACGCCTAAGCCTTGGTTTCATCTCTAATGTGAGTGTAACACAGCCTCCTCTAAGGGTAGTCACGTGCACTCCAGATGTCCAAAGCAGCTGGAACAGCCAAGCACGGTGCACAGTGGGTACTGAGTACATGGTAGTTACTGTGACCTGGGCTCTGGAAGAAGACCAGGCTGGGGCCCGCCAACAGCACAGGCGGAGCTGGCCCCCTGGCATGCTGGGGAGGGAACCTTTGGGGACACACTCTCCAGACAGTCCCAGGGTACAGGGGGCTTTCCCTGCAGTGTCCCCTGTGTGTGCTTCTCCTTGGCTGCGTCAATGAATAAGCCAAGATGGGAGTTGGTGCAGAAGCACCAACCTCTGAGCCAGAAGCCAAAAAAAAGCCACAAAAGTGCCATCTCCCAGTGCCTTTAGCCAAGCAAATCTCTCCCCCTTCTCTCCTACTTCCCAAGAGTGGCCTCGCTTGGGCCTGACCCCCAAGAGCTTTTGCTAGGCACTTGAGAGCTTTTCTCAAGACAGTGTGATCTCGAACTCAACCAGCTAAAACAAAAATTGGAGAATGGAATACATGTGTCCTTAACTTAGAAGCTTAGGTGGTTACTTGACCCAATAGTGAAGCTTCATTTGTTTATGGTTGACTGTGGACTCCCTGCATCTGGGCTGCGCCCAGCACACTATTTGTTTATAATCTGCATCAAGCTTGCAATGGCAGGACATCTCTAATGCTTCACTTCAAAGTGGATGCGTAAAAAAGAGCAGTGAATTCTTATTTGCTGAGGAGGAAGCCTGTTTGTCAGTGGTTCACGATGTGGGGGCCTAGCTCTTCTTGCAGTCTTCACCCTTTCTTATTTCTTAGAAATGATAGCCCACCCGCCTGCTTCTGGGGCCCTGCTCGCAGTCCCTGTCCCCTTCCTTCTCTCTCCCCGGGCCCTGAAACCTCCTAACCAAATGGAAGATGCTTACTTTCACCACTAACAATCACCAGGGAACGGTGGCATCTTCCCCCGTGGCCAGAGGGGGTTGACGCGGAACAGGACTGCTTCGAGGACTGCCCTCAGCCTGTTCCATTCTTGGATCAACCCTCAGATCCAGGCACGGAC
>PVJI01020034.1:0-29806 GCA_004026765.1 Micronycteris hirsuta
TTCTTAATTTCAGTGTCTCTGGTTACGTTTTGCTTGCTTTTTGCTTTTGTTGATTATGTTCCAGTTAATGGTGAGATCATATGGTATTTGTCCCACACCAGAGGGAACCTTTCTGATGCCCTCAGGCTCACCCTAGTAGGCAAATACCTATTTTGCTCATTGTACTCATTCTTTCACGGAATGAGCTTGACAGTCACTACAGGGTACAACAGAAACTTACACCACAGACCTTCAACTGCAGGTCAAATTCGATTAAGGTAGATTCCAAGAGCTGCTCACATTCTTTAGCTCTATTGAAATGTAGCTGTATTTAGTGTTAGGCAAACTGAGTAAACTGAGCTCAAGTTTAGAAATAGTTGATGCAATGGGACAGGTGATTTCAAAAGTCCCCAACTCTAAAATGCTATAAATTCTATACATTAGATCCTTATTAAATCTACCTGTGACCTGGGAATAAGGTTGATAAAATACAAAAGCATAGGTTTGTTTTTTGCGACTAATTTTTAATGATAAAGTAAATGTTATAAAATCTGCCATATGAGTGTATAAAATGTGCTGTAAATCTCCCTGCCATCCCTCATTTCTTTTCCAGAGTCAATCATTGATAATATTTTCTTGTAGATCCTCCTAGATATTTTCTATGCATATACAACATGTTAGTTTTTTTCCTTGCAAATATTTTCTCTCAAGTTTTTAAAATTAAATTTATTGGGGTGACATAGGTTAATAAAATTATATAGGTTTCAAGTGTACAATTCTGATACATCATCTATTTTGCATTGTGTGCCCACCACCCAAAGTCAAATCTTCTTCTGTTACCACATACCAGTATTTGACTCCCTTAAACTTTACTACCATTGCCCCCTTTCTCTCTGGTAACCGCCATACTGTTTGTTGTCTGTGTCTATGAATTTTTGTTTGTCTTGCATGCTCATTTTTTGCTTTCAGTTTTATAACCCAAATGAGTGAAATTATATGGTTTTTTACTTTTTCTATCATTTCACTTAGCATGATATTCTCAAGATGTATTGATGTTGTCACAAATGGCAGTATTTCATCTTTTTTATGGCTGAGTAGTATTCCATTGTATATATGTACCACTTCTTCTTTATCCTGTCATCTATCAAAGAACACTCTTGTTGTTTCCATATCTTGTCCACTGTGGATAATGTTCCAATAGAATTTTTAAGATAAGATTTTTTCCATCATATAGTACTACTAGAAATAAACACAATGAACAACATATTTTATATGTTGATGTATTTAACTTATTGTTCTTTCTAGTGTCTCTCCTGTTAAAATTTGTTTTTAAAAAGTGATTTTCTTTTTTATATCTACATATCCTTTAACCAAGCAATATCATCTTTAGCAATCTTTCCAAGAGAATTTCTCACAAACAAGAATAGACATAAATGGTGTATCTTGTAGAATTTTCAGTAGCTGAATAAATAAAGGAATAGGAAAAAATGAGTTTCTTAAAATACACATATAATCAGGATAATATTCTTAGATTATTTACATCAACTTGAGAATTTTTGGAACACTTGATTTTTACTGATGGTTGAGCTCTTTTCAAAACACATTAGCTTTCAATATATTTACACTAAATTGAAAATTAGTAAATTAATGAGAAGACTATATATATATTTTTAAAGATTTTATTTATTTATTTTTAGAGAGAGGAGAAGTGAAGGAGACAGAGAGGGAGAGAAACAGCAATGTATGGTTGCCTCTCACATGGCCCTCACAGGGGACCTGGCCCGCAACCCAGGCATGTGCCCTGACCGGGAATTGAACCGGGACCATCTGGTTCCCAGCCCGCACTCAATCCACTGAGCTACACCAGCCAGGGCAGAAGACTATATTTTTAATGCCTCTTCAGAAAGGAGCACACATGCCAGTGGTTTCTATTTAGCACTGATGTTTCATTGGTGGGTTTATATATTTTTAAAAATATTTTATTTATTTATTTTTAGACAGAGGGGAAGAAAGGGAGAAAGAGAGGGAGAGAAACATCATTGTGTGGTTGCCTCTCACATGCCCCCTACTGGGGTCTTGGCCCAAAACACAGGCATGTGCCGTGACTGGGAATCGAACCATGGACCCTTTGGTTTACAGGCTGGTGCTCAATCCACTGAGCCACACCAGCCAGGGCCTTGTCACTATTTAAATGTTTGGCAAAATGGTCTTTTTCTGTAGGTTTGCATATAACTTAGCCAATGGTGTTTTACAAGAAAAGTATCCATATAGTATTTCCACGGTTACATTGGAATGATTGATATGCTGTTTAGCAAGAACTGTTTGCTTCATAAGAAGCTTTAAAATTTCATATTTTTGTTTGAAAAAATGGTTTTGGCAAATGAAGTAAGTAATTCAAGTATACCTCTTCTACAAAGCCTTCCTTGTCAAATCTCAGTCCTTAATGGCTCACTAATTTATTCATTCTCTTTATTTAATATATGGCAGCTTTGGAGGGAGGGTGGAGGTATGAAGCATAAAGGGAAAGAAATCATGGACATAGGGCGACAACAGTGTGATGATTGCAGGGGAGAAGGGGAGGGTAGAGGTGGAAGAGGGCAAAAAGGGGATAAATGGTAATGGAAAAATACAATAAAAAATAAACTATTAAGACCATGGCCAGTGCCTGAATCAGTTCAAAGCAAGTACGACTCTTGACCTTGCAGCTGGGAGTTGTCACAGGGAAGTGTCCCTCTAGGCATACACACTTGGTTGGGGATCTTGCTGGGGGGCTAGTATGGGGTGAGGCCGGAAATTCACCAAGAACCTAATCCATGTTGGCAGTTTTTACAAATTGAGGGCAAGATCCTCCACCAGCAAAAAGATTACAACTCCACTTGTTTTAATGTGGTGGTCTGGAACTGAACTTGCGGTATCTCCATGGTATGCCTGTATTTGGAAGATTTCACTGAGGGTACTTAAAAACAACATTTCCTTTCTGCCCTCAACATTGCATGCTTTTCTGAAAAATAAGGAAGGAAAGAAGGAAGGAAGGAAGGAAGTAAGGAAAGAAGGAAGGAAGAAAGGAAGAGTAGGTGGGAGCTGTGAATACCAGTATTTCTGCTGGAAGAAAAAAAACACCAACAAAGGAACCACCAACAGATAACAGTAGAAGAAGATGAAGGAGGGAGTGGCAGCCACACTAACCTCCACCCAGGACCAATCTGGAAATACAACTAAATATGGAGAAATTATCCAGAACAAACAACTGAACAATAGCAAGAGAGAAGTCTCAAAACCTTGTACAGACAGAAGAACCAGCTTCAACACAACCTGTCCACACCTGCACAACAGAATACAAGATTTGGTGGATAGAGTGACCCTCAGTTAACCAGGTGGAGGGAAGGACCCACCAAAGAAAGACCCAACAATGATCAAATCCCAAAGACATACAGAGAGCCACCATACATGACAGCCCAAGACCAGCAAGCTCAGGAGACCAAGGAAACTGTACCACTGAATCTCACAGGTCTTATACCATAGAAGTTCACACCAAAAACCCAGGGATTCAAAACAGATCAATTTAAGGAGCAGAGGCTAACAAGAAGAGTCTCACAAGCAATGGGAAGACAAAGAAACAATTCCCAAATGAAAGAAAAGGAGGAAGCCTCAGAAAGAATGCTAAATGAAAGAGAGGCAAGCCAACTATAAGATATTGAGTTCAAACCAATGGTTATCAGGAAGCTCAATGAGCTCAGTGATAATTATCAAAAACTACAGAGAAACTATGAGGAAATTACTGAAAACTATATCAGGATGAAAAAGGACATAGAAATAATCAACAAGAGCCAAGAGGAAGTAAAGAACATAATTTTTGAATTGAAAAATACAGTAGAAGGAATCAAAAGTAGGGTACATGAAGTAGAGGATAAAATCAATGAGCTGGCAGACAAGATACAAGAAAGCTCCCAAAAAGACAAAGAAAAGGAAAAAGACTCAGAAAGAAAGAAGAGGTATTAAGGGAACTGCAGAACATCATGAAACACAATAATATCTGTATAATAGGGATACGAGAAGGAGAAGAATAGGAGCAAGGGATAGAAAGCCTGTTTGAAAAAGTAATGATGGAAAACTTCCCTAATTTGATGAGAGAAAAAGCCACACAAATACAGGAAGCACAGAGGGTCCCATGCAAGAAAAACACAAGGAGGCTCACTCCAAGACGTGTTATAATTAAAATGGCAAAATTCAAAGACAAAATCTTAAAGGCAGCAAAGAAAAACAGGAAGTAACATACAAGGGAGCCCCAATAAGGCTAGGAACTGACTTCTCAATGGAAACACTACAAGTCAGTAGGGAATGGCAAGAAATACTCCAATAAAAGCAAAGCAAAGTCCTGCAACCAAGAATACTCTACCAGCAAGGCTCTCAATTAACATGGAAAGCAAAATAAGGAGTTTCTAAGACAAAAGAAGACTGACAGAATATACATCCACGGAACCAGCAGGGCAACATATGCTGAAGGGATTGCTTTAAGAAGATGAAGAAAAAGTCCTGGCTAGTGTGGCTCAGTGGACTGAGTGCTGGCATGAGAACAAAAGGGTTGTTGGTTCTTTCCCCAGTCAGGGCACATGCCTGGATTGCAGGCCAGGTCACCAGTTGGAGGTGTGTGAGAGACAACCACGCCTCTCCTTCTCTTTCTCCTTCCCTTCCCTTCTCTCTAAAAATAAATAAATAAAACCTAAAAAATAAGTAGATGAGAAAATGATTGAGAGAGTGGGGTAAAATGGCATTGAATAAGTACCTGTCAATAATAACCTTAAATGTTAATGGATTTATTGCTTCAGTCAAAAGACATAGAGTAGCGGAATGGATAAGAAAAGATGACAGACACATATGCTCCAAGAGATTCACCTCAGAACAAAAGACCTACAGAGACTGAAAGTGAAGGGCTGGAAAAAATATTTCAAACAAACAGATAGGAAAAAAAAAGCCAGAGTAGCAATACTTACATCAGACAAAATAGACTTCAAAACAAAGGCCATAAAAGAGACACAGAAGGACACTTCATAATACTCAAGGGAAGAATTTATTAAGAAGACATAAACATTATAAACCTATATGCATCCAACATAGGAGAATCCAAATATATAAGGAAAATCTTGGGGGACTTCATGAAAGATATAGACAACAATTATAGTAGGAGTTTTAACACATCACTGTTAAAAATGGATAGATCTTCCAAACAAAATATCAACAAGGATATTACATCCTTGAACAATGTCCTAGATGAAATGGACTTAATGGATATATATAGAACCTTTCATCCAAAAGAAAAAATAGACATTCTTCTCAAATACACATGGAACATTTTCAAACATAGACTACATGAAAGGACACAAAACAAGCCTCAAAAATTTAAGAAAATTGAAATCATATCAAACATTTTCTCATATCACAAGGGCCTGAAAATTGAAACCAACCTCATGTAAAATACTAAAAACCCCTCAAATTCACAGAGACTGAATAGCATGCTATTAAACAATGAATGGGTTAATAATGAGATCAAGGAAGAAATAAAAAAAGTTTCTGGAAACAAATGAAAATGAACTCACAACAGTCCAAAACTTGTGGGATACAGAGAAGTCAGTGCTTAGAGGGAAGTTCATAGGCCTACCTAAAAAGCATATAAACATTTCAAATAAACAACCTAACCCTACATCTACAAGAACTGGAGGAAAAACAACAAACAAAGCCCAGAGCTATTAGAAGGAAGGAAATAATGAAGATCAGAGCAGAATTAAATGACATAGAGACTAAAAGCACAATTCTAAGGATCAATGAATCCAAGAGCTAGTTCTTTGAAAATAGAAACATAACAAGCAATCCTTTAAGTAGACTCATCAAGAAAAAAAGAGAGAGGATCCCAATAAACAAAGCCAAAAATGAAGAGGAGAGATTACGACTGATATACCACAGAAATAAATGATTGTAAGAAATTACTATGAACAACTATATGCAAGGAATTTCAAAACCTGAGTGAAATGGACAAATTCCTAGAAACATATAATCTTCCTAAATTGAATGTAGAAGAAATAGAAAGCCTTAACAGACCAACAACAGCTGGTTAAATTGAGGCAGTAATCAAAAAACTCCCTGAACACAAATGCCCTGAACTCAATGGTTTCATGAGAGAATTTTACAAAATGTTTAAGGAAGAGCTAACCCTTATCCTTCACAGACCATTCCAGAAAATCCAAGAAGAGGGAAGATTCCCAAACTCTTTTTATAAGCCGGCGTCATCCTAGCCCCAAAACCAGTTAAAAACACAGTAAAGAAAGAAAACTACAGGCCAATATCACTGATGAACATAGATGCTAAAATCCTCAACAAAATATTGGCACACCATATCCAGCAATACATTAAAAAGATCATACACCATGACCAAGAGGGATTCATCCCAGGGGTGCCAGGATGGAACAGCATTCAAAAATCAATAAACGTAATACACCACACAAACAAATAGAAAGACAAAAATCACATGATCATATCACTAGATGCACAAAAAGCATTTCATAAGGTGCATTGCCTATTTATGATAAAAAACACTCAAAAAAGCAGGAGTAGAGGGAGCATACTTCACCATATAAAGACGTTATATGAGAAACCTACAGCCAACAACATAGTCAACAGGCAAAATCTAAAAGCTTTTCCCTAAGTTCAGGCTCAAGACAAGGGTGCCCATTTTCACCACTTCTACTCAACATGGTACTAGAAGTTCTCACATCCACAACCAGACCAAAAAAAAAAAAAAGAAGGAAAAGGCATTCAAACTGAAAGAAGGAAGTAAAACTGTCATTGCTTACAGATGCATTATAGTGTACATAGAAAACCCTATAGATTCTACCAAAAAACTACTTGACTTACTAAATGAATTTGTCAAAATCGTGGGACACAAAGTTAATATTCAAAATTGAAGGCATTTTTCTACACCATCAATAAAACATCATAAACAGAATTTAGAGAATCCCATTTGATAAAGCAAAAAGAAAAATAAAGTACCTAGGAATAAACCTAACCAAGGAGGTAAATGACCTGCACTCAGACTACACAACACTGAAGAATGAAATTAAGGAAGACAAGAATAAATGGAAAGATATAGTGTGTTCACAGATTGGAAGAATTAACATAATCAAAATGACCATGCTACCCAAGGAAATTTATAGATTCAACATAATCCCTATTAAAATACCAATGGCATATTTCACAGATATAGGACAAACACTTCAAAAATTTATTTGGAACCACAAATGACCCTGAATAGCTGCAGCAATTTTGAGAAAGAAGAACAAAGTAGGAAGGATGACAATACCTGATATCAAACTGTATTACAAGGCCACTGTAATCAAAACAGCCTGGTACTGCCATAAGAACAGACACATAGACCAAAGGCACATGACAAAACAGAGAGCCCAGAAATAAACCCAAGTCTCTATGGTCAATTGATATTTGACAAAGGGGGAAGCAACATAAAATGGAGTAAAAATAGCCTCTTCAACAAATGGTGCTGGGAGAGCTGGACAGCTACATTAAAAAAATGAAACTTGAGGAGGGGGGGAAGAAAAAAAATGAAACTTGACCACCAACTTACACCATACACAAAAATAAATTCAAGGTGGATAAAAGATGTAAATATAAGTCATGATACAATAAAAGTCCTACAGGAGAACATAGGCAGGAAAATCTCAGATATTACATGCAGCAATATTTTCAGTGATATGTCCCCTAGAGCAAGGGACATAAAAGAAAGAATAAACAAATGGGATCTCATCAAAATAAAAAGCTTCTGCCCAGCTAAAGAAAACAGCATTAAAATGAAAAGACAACCAGCCATATGGGAAAACATATTTGCCAATGATACCTCAGACAAGGGTTTGATCTCCAAAATATATGAAGAATTCACATGACTCCACTACAGGAAGATGAAAAACCCAATTTACAAAGTGGGCAAAGGACTTGAACAGACACTTCTCCAAGGAGGACATACAGAGGGTTCAGAGACATATGAAAAGATGTTCAGTATCACTAGGTATCAGAAAGATGCAAATTAAAACCACAATAAGATACCACCTCACACCAGTCAGAATGGCCATCATAAACAAAGCAACAGACAACAGGTGTTAGAGGAGTTGTGAAAAAATGGAACCCTAGTGGACTGTTGGTGGGATTGTAGACTCATCCAACTACTATGGAAAACAGTATGGAATTTCCTCAGAAAACTAAAAATGGAACTGCCTTTTGACCCAGCAAGTCCACTACTGGGATTATACCCTAGGAGCCCTGAAACACAAATCCAAAAGAACCTATGTACCCCAATGTTCATAGCAGCATAATCTACAATAGCCAAGTGCTGGAAGCAACCTAAGTGCCCATCAGTAAATGAATGGACCAAAAAACTATGGTACGTTTACACAATGGAATTCCATGCAGCAGAATGAAAGAAGGAGCTCCTACCCTTTGTGACAGCATGGATGGAACTGGAGAGCATTAGCTAAGTGAAATAAGCCAGGTGGTGAAAGACAAATAATATATGATCTCACCTTTTACAGGAACCTAATCAACAAAATGAACAAGCAAGTAAAATATAACCAAAGACACTGAAATTGACAACAGGCTGACAGTGGCCAGAGAGGAAATGTGAGGGGATTATAGGGGAAAAGGGTGAAGGGCTTGCAGGAACAATTATAAAGGACACATGGACAATGACAAGGGGGGGTGGAAACAAGGGAGGGAGGTGGGGAGGGCAGGAATGGTGGGGAGGGGTGGGGGAAAGGCAGAAAACTGTACGTGAACAATAAAAAAAACAAGTCCATATGATCTCACCTATAAGTGAAACCTAATCAACAAAACAAACAAGCAAGCAAAATATAACCAGAGACATTGAAATAAAGAACAAACTGACAGTAACCAGGCGGGGGTGGGGGGGGGGACGGGGGATAGTGGGAGAAAGGAATGGAAGGTTCGTAAAGGAACATGCGTAAAGGACCCATGGACAAAGTCAAAGTGGGGAAGGATTGAGGGTGGGAGGTATTGGTGGGTGGGGTGGGAGAAAGTGGTAGTGAGAAAATAGAAACAACTGTACTTGAACAACAATTTAAAAAAAGAAAAAACCACAAGTGAACCATGTCAAACCCACCTCACCTTTTCTATTACAGACCTCTAGTCTGAAGCAGGCATAAAATGGAAGAGAAATAAAGTTTAATACAAAATCAAGTTTAGAGTTTTGACTCAAATGAGAATGGATGATCTATTTATGAATGGAGACTGCTACAAAAAGTATCTTAAAGTGTATCTGGTCATGGTCAAGAGGCTTGGACTGCTGGAAGTGTTTGTGCCTATGAAATATAGACAAAGCTGTTAACTTTCACCTCCACCCAACAGTAATGAGGTGACCCTCTTTTACCCACTGGAATGTATCAGAGAATAAATGTTTATTTTTATTTGAACACTTCCCACCAGTATTTGTTTATGTATTCATCTGTTTTATCTGTTTCAAACACTAAAATGTATGCTCTATGAAGGTAAGAACTTTGTATTTTCCATTGCTTGAAGTCTTAGCTCCTACAACTTGCCTGGAAGAAAGTAACACTCAATCCAAATTTATTGGAAAAATTAATGAATAAAATAGTATTATTTAATTTTATTGGGTGTTCATAACCCATTTATTGTGCATAGAATATTTTTTGATTATGCTATTACAGTTGTCCCATTTACCCCCCTTTATTCCCCTCTGCCCTGCACCCCCTCATTCCTCGTCCTTTAGTTTTTTGTCCATGGGTCATACACATAAGTTCTCTGGCTTTTACACTTCCCACACTACTCCCAACCTCCCCCTGTATGTTTTCTACCCACCATTTATGCTACCTATTCTCTGTATCTTCTCCTCCTCTCTCCCCCTCCAACTCCCTTGTTGATATCCCTCCATGCCTCATATAAATCCCTTTAACATTTCATATAATAAAGAATGGGTGATGATGAACTCCTTGAACTTGACCTTATCTGAGAAGCACTTTATCTGCCCTTCCATTCTAAATGAAAGTTTTGCTGGATAGAGTATTCTTGGATGTAGGTCCTTGCCTTTAATGACTTGATATACTTCTTTCAAGCCCCTTCTTGCTTGAAAGGTCTCTTTTGAGAAATCAGTTGACAGTCTTATGGGAACTCCTTTGTAGGTAACTGTCTACTTACTCTTGCTGCTTCTAAGATTCTCTCCTTATTTTTTATCTTGGGTAATGTCATTATGGTGTGCCTTGGTGTGTTCCTCTTTGGGTCCAGCTTCTTTGGGACTCTCTGAGCTTCCTGGACTTCCTGGAAGTCTCTCTCCTTTGCCAGATTGGGGAAGTTCTCTTTCATTATTTGTTCAAATAAGTATTCACGCCCTTGGTCTTCCTCTTCTCCTTCTGGCATCCCTATGACCCGGGCATTGGGACATTTACAGATGTCCCAGGGGTCCCTAAGCCTCTCCTTGTTTTTTTGAATTCTTGTTTCTTCATTCTTTTCTGGTTGAATGTTTTTTTCTTCCTTCTGGTCCACACTATTGATTTGAGTCCCAGTTTCCTTCCCATCACTATTGGTTCCCTGTACATTTCCCCTTATTTCTCTTAGCATATTCTTCATTTCTTCATCTATTTTGCAACCAAATTCCACCAATCCTGTGAGCATCCTGATTATCAGTGTTTTGAACTGTGCATCTGATAGGTTGACTATCTCTTCATGGCTTAGTTGTATTTTTTCTGGCATTTTGATTTGCTCTTTCATTTGGGCCACTTTTTTTTTTTCTCGGTGAGCCTGTTACTTTAAGAGGCAGAACCTTAGGTGTTCACCAGGATAGGGCAACCCACATCATTGTGTTGTGACCCTGCCTGTGGGGGTGGGGCCTGGGAGGGAATAATGGCGCTTGCTCCACTCTCTGCCAACTTTCAGTCACTTCCCCCACTACCCAGAAGCAAATTGGGCCCTTCTCGGCTGGTTCCCGGGTGTGTGGGCTTGTGTAGTTCTAAGTCCATGTGGGTCTCTCCAACAAACTCTCCCATGAGGCTGGGAGATCCTCTGCTGCTGCCTCAACCCCCAGAGGTGTTTCAAATCAGTGGTTTGAGGCTTTATTTCCCCACAATGGTGGGTTTCATGGTCTGCTCAGCTCCCCAGCTTTTTCTCCTGGTTTATCTGCGCGTGAATGAGGGACTGCCCAGTCCACCAGTCTCGGCCCAGCTGGGTCCAGGTCGGCCAGCTGTGGGTTTCTCCGGGTGCGCCGGCTGTGGGTTTTGCTGAGTGTGCTGGCCACAATCTGGCCAGGTGCACTGGCCACGGGTCTCTCCAGGCAGCTGCAGCGTAGCCCATACTGCTCCACAAACTGGCTGGATGAACATGTCTTCTTTAACTCCTTGGTTGTCGGACTTCCATACAGTTCAATTTTCTGTCAGTTATGGTTGTTTGCTGTTTTTAAATTGTTGTTTTTCCTCTTTTGGTTGTGCAAGGAGGCACAGTGTGTCTACCTACACCTCCATCTTGGCCAGAAGTCTATCTGAATAGAATATTATTTAAAGTTTCTTTAAATGCAAATGTAATTTTTGCAAGTTATAGAATTGACTGGATTTGGTACAATTCAAATATGAAACAGCTTTATATTATTTTAGTCTTTATTCCCCCTAATGGCTCCTCTAAGGAAGGGATGGAGGAAAGAGAGCTTGGAGTTGGTATTGTTCATGTTTCTCTTGACTATTGAATACTCAGTGGTCTTTTTAGGCATCGTAAGTCTTTCATGAAGTGCACTGGTGGAAGCTACCTCATTATACCTTCTTTCAGATGTGTCTGCAATAAGCTTTCTGGCAGATTTATGTTATAATACACCCACATCTCCTGCTTCCAGGGGAATATCCACAATCTCTATTCTTGTAGGGCCCTTTTGCCATAGTAGGTAATTTTTTCTGGTAGGGTCCTTTCAAGGATCCCCTTCTTGGCAAGAGCTTGCCCTTGCTCACCAAAAGTGTGGCTTGATCCAATACTGACCCTTCTTTCTATGCCATGCCATCATGAGCTACTTTACCAGCATCAATACTCATGGTCATCCCAAAATTTAGAGAACATATGGAGTGTATCAATTGTCTATTGTTGCATAGAAACTTAGTAGGTAAAAACACTCCAAAACCTAGTAGATTAAAACAACGGCCATTTTATTTGCTCAAAATTCTGTCAGTCAGCAATTTGGGTTGGGCTTAGTTGGGTGGTACTACTGCTGGCCTGTTCTGTGGTGATGCATACAGCTGTAGACATCTAGTGTCCTTACTGGTGGATTGGCTAAAATAACCTCATTCACATGTCTGGCATTTGGTGTTGCATGTTTGCTAAGTCACATATCTCCAACTGATCTCTCATCCTCCAGCAGGCTATTCCAGGCTTCTTAATATGATGAAATACTCCAAGAGAGAAAGCCCCAAAGCATAGACTTTCTATGCTTCTGCTTGAATCATGTTTGTTGATTTCCTGTGGATGAGAGCAAGTCACATGATCAAGCCCAAAGTTAATAAGTGAGGAATCTACAAAAAGTCATGTATTTGGGGGCCATTAATATAGCAACATGGGGTTTACCTAAAATCAGTGGTGTTTTGGAGCTGAGAGCTGACTATACATCTCTTCACAATTTCACATAGTGACTTCAGGCTTGTAGCTTGAAATTGGTTATGATGGGAATATTTCCACCACAGAAATCAGAAAATGCTTCAAATCAGGACTTCCCATCCCTACTCCCTTTCTGGAAGCTATGTTTAATAGCACGCCACTTCCTAAAACATTCAAGACACAGCATTAGGCATTGCTGTAAGAATCTGTAAGAATCTGAAGAAATCCCTAACCAAGCCCTTCTCTTGAGAATTCAAATTTGGCTGGGCAGGAGAAAACCCCTATCCTCCCCCTATAGGAGGGAGGAAATGCCACAGTTCTCTTCTTTTCTGTAAATTCCCATCAAAGATCACACTAGTAACTATCCAGCATTCTCGATTATATTCTGGAGATTTCTGATAGGGTGAATAATTAGTCTATATTGGACCAGTTAGTCTACATTGCAGAAAATCTTGAGGGGTTGTTCTTAGTGTCAGACTTGTCCTTAGCTTTGAAGAAAAAGATTTCATATCCTTTTATATGTCCTGTTACTTAATTTTTACTTGAGCTGGATACATAGATTTATGACTCCTCTCTGTATAAAAAATTCATACTGAGGGATATACAGTCCTTCTATACTAGAGATCCTAAATCTTATCTTTGAAACAAGTCAGAACACCAGAGACCCATAAATCTATGCCTCGGAAATGTGCCATTGGCCTATACAAATGCATACATTATTTTTAAAAAAGAAAAACCTAAGAGTTTACCATTCTATTTCTTTTCAGAACACGTTAAAGAATGTTAGTCACTACTTCACCTGGGACTTTCTGCATTGTCACCCACAGGAAATTATGCCCTTGGTGGTTAGTTCTTCTTGTTTCTGCTAAGCATTGGGAAGGTTTTATCTCACAAACACTGTAAGACTTGTAACAGATCAAGTTTTTATTCTTAATCTGTTCATGAAATGTACAAAAATGCTTTTCTTTTTCTAGTAATTGTTCAGGACATGATGATTTGTATTTCCTATGTCAACTGATCCATCAAAACTTATGCTTTTTTCCTTTCTTACTTCTTCACCCCTTAACCTCAATTTCTTCCTTTATTTTATTTTTATCTTGTTTTCTTGTCACAACTTTATAAATGGCAACAATTTTTTTCTTGGAACAAAGAGGATGTAAATACATAAATCCTAAAACAGCCTTCATTAGCTATCACATTTCTAAGACTCTTCTAAGAGTGTGGTCCACACACATCATCAGCATCAGCATCATCTGGGAGTGTGTTAGAAATGCAGAATCTCAGGCCTCACTGCAGAACTACTGCATTAGAATGTACATTTAACAATATTCCCAGGTGATTCTCATGCATATTAAAGTTTGAAAAGTGCTATTCTAGTGCACTCCTTGCATTTGTTCCCTTGGAATACACACAAATAAACTGCAGCATCTTCCCTTTTATAGGTGAATTTTCCATACCCATGTGTGGGGATTCTTTCCACACATGTGTAAACACGCATGTTCCGGAATTTATGCATTTTGAGCGCAGCTCTGTGTGATTCCCGTGTGGGCAAGTGTGGATCATGTCTGTGGAATAGGAATTCTCTAATGGGAATTTGGCAAAAATATATCTTAAGAAATTCTCTGACTTGCTGAGCCTCTTCCTTCCAAAGTCCAGAAGCTTAAATTAATAAATCACTGCCTTAATGTTCTATGGTCCTAAAAGTTAACAGCCCTAGCTAGCTTACCCTCTATTTACTTGTCTCCTGTTTAATGTACTACCCTGGCCCTGTCTGCTACCGGACCTGAATTTATATCTTAATGCTCTGCTAATGAGTAATCCTACCCCTGTTCTGCTTAATCCCATGAATAATCAATCCAATGTAAATATGTCCTAAAGCCTCTAATAAAAACCCCGGCTAACCTACCCACGAGGTCTTTTTCCCAAGATGGAGGTGATGGGAAAGACCCGTGGCTGCCGGATTCTCATCTCCAAGCGTGTCTCTGGGTAAGATTGATTCACGCGATCAGGGCGGTCTCCCCACAGATTTTGCGGGTCGAAATCGGTGACACCCATGAATTCATGTTTGCCTCTATTCTCAGTTCTGTATTCTTTTAAGGTAAGAACCCTGTCAAGTCCTTAGGGCCACATTCCCAGTATCATGAAAAGAATGCTGTGAATGCTACACAATCTTTTGGGTAGGTGGTACGTGTTGCTTTGCTACTAGGTGTGTGATGCTTTAGCCACAGAACTTTTTTGTTAACAGCTTTCAAATAGACTATCCCTCAAGATACAAAGATTTAAAATAGAAAATGATAACAGGACAAGAGAAATTAAAAAGTACATCCACTGAGCAAAAAAATAATTTTAAAATAGAAATCAATGAGGTAGAAAGATGAAAGAAGACTGTACCAGATAAGACTGTAAAAGAAAAATTTCTTACAGTAGGCACTTGATGTTGAATTGACATGAAGTTCACTCCTGAATCCTCACTACTTGAATTACAATCACTAAGTGATATGTCTGAATGATGTGATACTGTTTTCAAAGATAAGTGGTGGGAGTATTAATCCTATAATTAAAGATTCAGGAGAGGATACAGATAACTGTAATTGAACAACAGTAAAGTAATTATTTAAAAAAATCAATTTGGGAAGATAGGAGACAAGAGTTAATTTATTATCACCAATCACCATTGTTTCCATGATTTCTAAGACCATTCTACCTTTAAAAATGCAGGCTTGGACATAGTCCTCTTCAGAGGTTTAGCTTCAGAGATTGCCAGATAGTCTGAGACTCTTATGAGCTCTTAGATGCTGAATGGCCCACCTCTACAATAAGCCTTCTTAAATTTACCTGCTTCACAACAAGGTTGTATATTAAAAGAATCTTCTGATAACACCAGACAGAAGATTCAGCTTCAGCACAAACTGTTTGCACCTGCCCAACAGTACACAAGAATTGGTGGGCTGAGTGACCCTCAGTCAACCAGATAAGGGAAGGACTCACCAAAGAAACACCCAACAACAATCAAAACCCAATTACATCCAGAGAACCAACGAAATTAGCATAAAGGGCATCCCAACAGCATCTAGTTCAGGTGATCAAGGAGACTCTACCACTGAATCTCACAGGTCTCCTACCATAGAATTTCACACCATAAATACAGGGAGTCAAAGCACATCAATTTAGGAAGCAGAAGCAAACAAGAAGAGTCTCAAAAATACTGGGGAGATGAAGAAACAACCCCCCAATTGAAAGGAAAGGGGGAATCCTCAGAAAGAGTGCTAAATGAAATAGAGGAAAGCCAACTAGCAGATGTTGAGTTCAAAACAATGGTGATAGAAGTTCAGTGAGCTCACTGAGAATTACCAAAAACTACAGGGAAACTACGAGGAACTTACTGCAAACTATAACAGCATGAAAAAGGACATAGAAACCATCAACAAGAGCCAGGAGGAAAATAAAGAATACAATTTCTGAACTGAAGAACACAGTAGAAGGAATCAAAAGAAGCTTGATGAAGCAGAGGACAGAATCAGTGAGCTGAAGGACAAGGTAGGAAAAAACTCTCATAAAGAGCAAGAAAAGGAAAAAAGACTCAAAAAAGAATGAAGATGGGGTTAAGGGAACTGCAGGATATCATGAAACATAATAATATCAGTATAGTAGGGATACCACAAGGAGAAGAGAAGCAAGGGATAAAAAAGCTGTTTGAAAAAGTAATGATGTGAGACATCTGGCCAAGATGGTGGCATAGGTAGACACACTGTGCCTTCTTCCACAACCAAAAGAAGGACAACAAAAAATTTAAAAGCAGAAAAAACAACCAGAACTGAGAGAAAATCAAACTGTATGGAAGTCCAACAACCAAGGAGTTAAAGAAGAAACATTCGTGCAGACCATTAAGAGGGGCTGAGATGGGCAGCTGGGGTGGAGAGGACTTGCAGCAAGGCAGTGGCTGGCAGAGCAGGCAAGGTGGCGGCTGGTGGAGCAAGTGGTCCCACATTTGCATGCAGATAGACTAGGAGAACAACTGCGGAGTGAGATAGACTGCAGAACCCAGGGGCCCAGCATGGGAAAATTAGCCTCCAAACCTCTGACTGAAAAAACCTGTGAGGGGTGTGGTGTCGAGAGAAACTGCCAGCCTAGCAGGAGAGTTCGTTGGAGAGACCCACAGGGTCCTAGAACATACACAAACCCACCCACCTGAGTATCAACACGAGAAGGGCCCAATTTACTTGTGGGTAGCTCCAGAAGTGACTGAAAGCTGGCAGAGGGTGGAGCAAGTGGCAGTATTCTCTCTCGGACCACTCTTCCAATGACAGCCTCACAACATAGCAACTTGGGTTACCCTGCTCTGGTGAACACCTAAGGCTCCACCCCATATTACATAACAGGCACACTGAAAACAAAACCAAAAAAATGGGGCAAATGAAAGAACAGGTGAAAGTTCCAGAAGAAATACAACTAAACAACGAAGAGATAGCTAGCCTATCAGATGCACAGTTCAAAACACTGGTAATCAGGAAGCTCACAGAATTGGTTGAGTATGGTCACAAAATAGAGGAAAAAATTAAGGCTATGCAAAGAGAAATAAAGTAAAATGTACAGGGAACTAACAGTGATGGGAAGGCAACTGGGACTCAAATCAATGGTTTGGAGCAGAAGGAAGAAAAAAATATTCACCGAGAACCGAATGAAAAAACAAGAATTCAAAAAAATGAGGAGAGGTTGAGGAAACTCCAGGACAACTTTAAATGTTCCAACATCTGAATCTTAGAGGTGCCAGAAGAAGAAGAGGAAGAGCAAGAAACTGAAAACTTATTTGAAAAAATAATGAAGGAGAACTTCCCCAATCTGGCAAAGGAAATAGACTTTCAGGAAGTCCAGGAAGCTCAGAGAGTCCCAAAGAAGTTGGAACCAAGGAGGACCACACCAAGGCACATCATAATTACATTACCCACCATGAAAGATAAGGAGAGGATCTTAAAAGAAGCAAGAGAAAAGAAGGCAGTTACCTACAAAGGAGATCCCTTAAGACTATCAGCTGATTTTTCCAAAGAAACGTTAGAGACAAGAAGCGGCTAGGAAGAAGTATTCAAAGTCATGAAAGGCAAGGACCCATGTATAAGATTGCTCTTTCCAGCAAAGCTATCATTTAGAATGGACGGGCAGATAAAGTGCTTCTCAGATAAGGTCAAGTTAAAGGAGTTCATCATCACTAATCCATTATTATATTAAATGTTAAAGGGACTTATCTAAGAAAAAGAAGATCAAAACTATGAACAGTAGAATGACAACAAACTCACAACTATTAACAACTAAACCTAAAAAATACAAAAACAAAACAAAGCAAACAACTAGAAAATGAATAGACTCACAGAAATGGAGACCACATGGAGGGTTATTAGTGGGGGAGTGGGAGGGGGCACAGGGGGAAAGGTACAGGGAATAAGTAGCATAAGTGGTAGGTAGAAAATAGACAGGGGGAGGTTAAGAATAGTATAGGAAATATAGAAGTCAAGGAACTTATATGTATGACCCATGTACACGAAATAAAGGGGGGGGATGTGGGTGAAAGGTGGTGTGCCAGGCAGAGGGAAATAACGGGGAGAAAATGGAAAAACTATATTGACATAATCAATAAAATATATAAAAATAAAAATAGAAAAATAAGTAATGATGGAAAACCTCCCTAATTTCATGAGAAATAGAGTCACACCAGTCCAGGAAGCACAGGGGGTCCCAATCAAGATGTACCCAAGGAGGCCCCCACCGAGACACATCATAGTTAAAATGGCAAAATTCAAAGACAAAGAGTGAATCTTAAAGGCAGCAATGGAGAAACAGGAAGTAACATACAAGAGAGCCCCAATAAGGTTAGCAACTGACCTCTCAACAGAAACGCCAGAAGGGAATGGCAAGAAATATTCCAAGTACTGAAAAGCAAAGTTCTGCAACCAAGACCACTCTACCCAGCAAGTCTCTCAATTAAAATGGAAGGTGAAATAAGGAGTTTTCCAGACAGAAGAAGGCTCAAAGAATACATCTCCACCAAAACAGCACTGCAAGAGATCTAAAGGGACTTTATAAGAAGAGGAAGGAAAACATTGAGAGAGAGAGAGGAACATAGATACAAAAGGGAAAAATGAACAAGTACCTATTTATAATAACCTTAAATGTAAATGGATTAAATGTTCCAATAAAAAAAAACATGAGGTAGCTGGATGGATAAGAAAACATGACCCACACATATGCTGCCTACAAGAGATCCACCTCAGAAAAAAGACCTACACAGACTGAAAGTGAAGAGTTGGAAAAAAAATATTCCAATCAAATGGACAGGAAAAAAAGGCTGGGGTGGCAATACATATCAGACAAAATAGACTTCAAAACAAAGGTCATAAAAAAAGACAAAAAAGAGACACAGTAGAACACTTCACAATACACAAGGCAAGAATCCATCAAGAAGAAATAAATATTGTAAACATATATTCACCCAACATAGGAGAACCCAGATATATAAACAAAATCTTGGAGGACTTCAAGAAAGATATAGACAGCAACACAATTATAGTAGAGGATTTCAGCACCCAACTGTCAACAATGGATAGATCTTCCAAACAAAGTATCAACAAGGATATTGTGGAACTGAATGATGCATTAGATCAAATGGACATAACTGATATATATATAGAACCTTTCACTCAAAAGAACAAAATACACATTCTTTTCAAATGCACATGGAATATTTTCAAAGATAGACCATATGATAGGACACAAAAGAAGCCTCAACAAACTCAAGGAAATTGAAATCATAACAAGCATTTTCTTGGACCACAAGGGCTTGAAACTAGAAACCAACCTCAAAGAAAAAATTCAAAGATATTCAAACTCATGGAGACGGAACAGCATTCTATTAAACAATGAATGGGTTAATAATGAGAATAAGGAGGAAATTCAAAGCTTTCTGGATACAAATGAAAATGAACACACAATAGTACAAAACCTATCGGACACAACAAAGGCAGTCTTGAGAGGGAAGTTCATAATGATACAGGCCTAACTAAAAACGATAGGAACATTTAAAACAAACAACTTAACCTTATATAAGAACTGGAGGAAAAACAACAAACAAAGCCCTAAGTAGAAAGAAGGAAATAATCCAGATCAGAGCAGAATTAAATGACATAGAGACTGAAAGAACAATGCAAAGATCAATAATTCCAGTTGCTAGTTCTGTGAAGAGAGAAGCAAAATTGACAAGCCTTTAACCAGACTCATCAAGAAAAACAGGCAGAGGACTGAAATAAATAAAATCAGAAATGAAAGAGGAAAATCACAACTGGTACCACAAAAATACAAAGGATTGTAACAAATGACTATGCACGACTATATGCCAAAAAATGTGAAAACCTGAGTGAAATGAACAAATTTTGAAAGAAAATATAATCTTCCAAAACTGAATCAAGAAGAAGCACAAAGCCTTAACAGACCAATAACAGCTTGTGATATTGAAGCAGTAGTCAAAAACTCCCATCACACAAAAGCCCTGGACCAGGTGGTTTTCACAGCAGATTTTACAAAACTTTTAAGGAAGAGCTAACCCCTAAACTTCTCAGACTATTCCAAAAAATCCAAGAAGAGGGAAGATTCCCAAACTCCTTTTTTTAGTATATATTACTTTTAAGTTTTTTTCCTTTTTAATTGAAAAAAATTAAATTCATGAATCTTTATAAAATGAATGAATAGAATACATTAAAAAAGAACAAGAGTGTATGCAGTAAATAATGTCTTCAATTCTCTGATATTCCAATCCAAAGGCAATCATTGTTGACATTTTTTTGTATATCCTTCAAGAATATTCTTTTTGATTGTTATTGAAGTACAGTTGTCTCCATTTTCACCCTACCACAGCTCCCCACCCCACACATTCCCGCTGCCCACTCTTGAACTTACCCCACTTGGCCTTCTCCATGTGTCCTTTATACATGTTCCTTGATGGACCTTCCCCTAAAATCCCCCATTATCTCTCTCCCCTCTTCCCTCTGGTTACTGTCAGTTTGCTATTTATTTCAATGTTTCTGGTTTTATTTTGCTTGCTTTTTTCTTTTGTTGATTATGTTCCAGTTAAAGATGAGATCATATGGTATTTTTCCTTCACCACCTGGCTTATTTCACTTAGCATAATGCTCTCCAGTTCCATCCATGCTGTCACAAAGGGCAGGAGCTTCTTTCTCTCTGCTGTGTAGTATTCCATTGTGTAAATATACCATTGTTTTTTGATTCACTCATTTTACTGATGGGCACTTAGGTTGCCTCCAGCACTCGGTTATTGTAAATCGTGCTGCTATGAACATTGGGGTGCATAGGTTCTTTTGAATTGGTGTTTCAGGATCTTTAGGGTATAACCCTAACCATGGTATTGCTGGATCAAAAGGCAGTTTCACTTTCAGTTTAATAAAAAAAATCTTTTAAAAAATAAAATAAATGAAAAAATGAGTACATTTTTAAAAATCTTTGAACAAAAACTGGAAGGGGGAGACAAAATTGAAAAGTATTACTGTTGTAGTATTTTGAGATTTTAGGGTTTTTTGCTATCATCTTGCAAAATTACCTGCAATGTTTATACAGGTATCCTCCACTTTAAAAAATTTCGAGTTATACCATTTTGCTTTTAGGGAAGACCTACATTAGTATGTTTTCACTAACAGAAAGAAATATACTGAAATAGACCATATTGATATATGAAATATACTGTACCTATGGTACATAATGGTTTTTTCTGTAAAAGTGAAAATCTTTTCACATTTTTTAGGTCTTTCCTAAGAGCAAAGTAGCATAATTCAAACTTTCAGAAAGTGGGGGATACTCTTTGCTTTATGCTATTTTGGCCTATGAAAGTTTCCATAGAAGTGCTCTACTTCCGATTGCAAGAGAAACTTTTATATTGTCTTTAAGTGAAAAAGAAAATATAACATAATCAGTCTTATAGATCTAATATTGTAAGTATTCTAGTCTATAAAAAGAAGCCCCCAGGAAATGAAGGAAGGAAAAATAGTTGCGTAAGAAATTCTTATTGACAAAAATAACGAAGGGGAGCATGACTTCTCAGATACTGAAGAATATGCCTGAAACATACTTGAATGTACAGATTCAAAATTTGTATTCACAAAACGGTACTGACATTATTACTTTCTAACAAAAAAAATCCTCTAGTGTTTTTTTTTTCTTCTGAGTTTGGAATGAGCTAAACTCTCAATTAAATGAAATAATGCAATGCCTAGCACATAGTAGCCAGCTAATAAATATCAATTTCCTTCCTTCCTATAAAATATAAGATACTCTAAAATAAAACTAGCTTTATGGCTCTAAAGAAACAACAGTTCAGGAATCAAAGCCAACCTCATCTCACATTCCTCATTACAGTAAATTCTTTTTGTTTAATTATTAAAAAACTATAATAGAAATGGTTTTCCAGCTGTTTAGTTTTAAGAGAAAGAGACATATTACAATCTTTAAGAGGCTATCATGTATTTCAGTAATGCTCCTGAGAAATTGCAGATTCAACCCAATATTACACCTCTCCACTGGGTACATCACCTAAGAACCAGCATAATTTAGTGTTACTATTTTATTTCTCTTAGTGGAAATAGTGGGGATTGGACATTGCTGCTGGAATATCTGGAATTTTTAATAGACATTACAGGAAACCTGGGGCTTTCTGGGCAGCGTTTATGAATTTTAAGGGGACAGAAATAATCCATTTTTCTGGGAAATACTCACTTACGTAGACTGGACTCTTCTTAATGATGTGTTAATGAGGTGGTTGTAAAGGCCTGATGCTGCTGGCCCAAGTGAAGGCGCTGTGGCCTCATGGCACTCCCCCTCCTTTTTATTCAGGAGAACACTCCTTTCTGCTGCCTTACTTGTACTCCAGTCCCTCCCTCTCCCTTTGGAGTTTGACCTCTCTGCGCTTAGATACACGCACAGCCTAACATATGCACCAGACTACTGCCTAGTCCAGGAACCAATCAACCCAAGCTGGGGTGTGGCTTCACATCTGATCTTAGTATTTATCATTTCTTACGACTATCATTCCTTAGTATTTATCAGTCCTTACAATAAACTCCATAATTTTTGGCCTGCAGTATCTCTTCTTGGAACCCAACCCTGAAGATCCACTGAACAAGATGGCCACTGAGGTCCTGCAGAACAACCGGTGGCTGTTTGAGGGGAACGTGCAGCGCTCCACGCAGGGTGGCTACATCGGCTCCACCTACTTTGAGCACTGCCTGAAATAGAGTTGGCACACACCCACCCCTGCCAGGGCCACCAGCCCTGGCGTCCCCTGCAAATGTTTATTAGGGGCCACAGGTGGCATGGGGCATGGGGCGGCAGGTGGGGGAATCCTATGTCCCAGCCCTTCCTGCTACCTGCTCCTAGTTATTTTTTTTAACTACCGTGGGATTAAGGTCGGTGCTGCCTCCGCAACCCGCAACCCTGACCTGCTCAGCGATGGGAAATAAATTGGCTTGTCTAGCCCCCCGCTGGGTGCTGCCCAGTCCCCTCACTCTGGGCTCTGGGGTGGGTGGCCAAGGGGACTAGGTGATTGGGTCCCTGCCACCCCAACCCTTCACCACTGGAGGTACCACAAAGCTATTAAAGGGGAATGTTACTGAAAAACAAAATTGAAACACCATGACCAGAGACATTGAAAGTAAGAACAAACTGACAGTAACCAGAGGGGAAGTGGGAGGGGATAATGGGGAGAAAAGGGGGAAGGGTTTTCAGGAACATCTATAAAGGACACATGGAAAAAACCAAAGGGGGGTAGGATCGAGGGTGAGAGGTGGGGATGGCTGGGGTTGGGGGGAGTAATAGGGGGAAAATGGAGACAACTGTACTTGAACAACAAAAAAATAAAAAATAAAACAGCATCCATTTGTTTATACAATGAAAGTACTTGTGGTTTTTAATCACAAAAACTGGAGGCATTTTGATTTTGCAAACTATGCATGTGTTCTCAGTCATTAAAGGATTAATTTGATTATTTGGGATTGGACCGTCTTTTTGTCTTCTAATCACCTTGTATCCTGCACCAGGGTTAATATTGGAGCTTGGATAACAGGCCTTCCATCTGTTTTGCTCTCAAGTGTTGGACATACTGAGAAGGTAGAATTTTGGGGGATAGCTTTTTGCTTGATAAGATTTTACTTTAATATAATTTCAAATTTCAAGATTGTAAGAATCTCTCCTATATTCTTTTTTAAAATATATTTTATTGATTATGCTATTACAGTTGTCCCATTTCCCTCCATTTATTCCTCTCTGCCCCACAACCCCCATTCCCCACCCTCTAGTTTTTGTCCATGGGTCGTACACATAACTTCTTTGGCTTCTACATTTCCCATTACTATTCTTAACCCCCTCCCCCGTCTGTTTTCTACTTACCGTTTATGCTACTTATTCTCTGTACTTTTTCCTCCTCTCTCCCCCACCCACTCCCCTGTTGATATCCCTCCATGCCTCATATAAATCCGTTTAACATTTCATATAATAAAGAATGGGTGATGATGAACTCCTTGAACTTGACCTTATCTGAGAAGCACTTTATCTGCCCTTCCATTCTAAATGAAAGTTTTGCTGGATAGAGTATTCTTGGATGTAGGTCCTTGCCTCTCATGACTTGATAAACTTCTCTCCAGACCCTTCTTGCTTGAAAGGTCTGTTTTGAGAAATCAGCTGACAGTCTTATGGGAACTCTGTTGTAGGTAACTGTCTCCTTTTCTCTTGCTGCTTCTAAGATTCTCTCCTTATTTTTAATCTTGGATAATGTCATTATGATGTGCCTTAGTGTGTTCCTCTTTGGGTCCAATTTGTTTGGGACTCTCTGAGCTTCCTGGACTTCCTGGAAGTCTCTTTCCTTTGCCAGATTGGGGAAGTTCTCCTTCATTATTTGTTCAAATAAGATTTCAATGTTTGCTCTTCCTCTTCTCCCTCTGGCATCCCCATGACCTGGACATTGGGATGTTTATAGATGTCCCGGACATCTCCTTGTTTTTTTGAATTCTTGTTTCTTCATTCTTTTCGGGTTGAATGTTTTTTTCTTCCTTCTGGTCCACACCATTGGTCTGAGTCCCAGTTTCCTTCTCATCACTATTAGTTCTCTGTACATTTCCCCTTATTTCTCTTAGTGTATTCTTCATTTCTTCATCTATTTTGCAACCAAATTCCACCAATCCTGTGAGCATCCTGATTACCAGTGTTTTGAACTGTGCATCTGATAGGCTGGCTATCACTTCGTGACTTAGTTGTATTTTTTTCTGGTGTTTTTTTTACCTGTTCTTTCATTTGAGCCATTTTTTTTTCTTGGCGCACTTGTTATTTTAAGGGGAGGAGCCTTAGGTGTTCACAAGGGCGGGTCAACCTACATAGTCACTGTGTTGTGAGGCTGCCTGTCGGGGTGGGGCCTGGGAGGGAACAATGGTGCTTGCTCTGCTCTCTGTGGGCTTCCAGGCACTTCCCCACAATGAGCTCCCCTGTGGGGCTGGGAGTTCCTCCTGCTGCCGCCTCAACCCCTACAGGTGTTTTCAATTGGTGGTTTAAGGCTTTTTTTCCCGTGATGGTGAGTTGTGTGGTCTGCTCCGCTCCCCAGCTTTTTCTCCCAGTTTATCTCCGCACGAATGAGGGACCGCCTGGTCCACCAGTCTCAGCCCCGCTGGTTCCAGGTTGGCCAGCCTCAGGCTTCTCTGGGTGTGCCGGCCGTGGGTTTTGCTGAGTGTGCGGGTTGCATTTTGGCTGGGCGCTCCCGCTGCGGATCTCTCCAGGCAGCTACAGCATTGCCCACCCCGCCCCACAAACCGCCATCTCACTGTGCAAGCTCTGCACCTGGCTCTGCCCCCCTTACCTGCCTGGATGAACATGCCTTGTTTAACTTCTTGGTTGTGGGACTTCCACTCGGTTCGATTTTCTGTCCTTTCTGGTTGTTTTTTGTTTATTAAATTGTTGTTTTTCCTCTTTTGGTTGTGCAAGGAGGCCCAGTGTGTCTGCCTACACCTCCATCTTGGCCGGAAGCCAGGATCTCTCCTATACTCTTTATTTAAATTACCAACTGTTTACATTTTCCACCATTTCTTATATTCTCCCTCTCTGTGTGCATGTGCACAATTTTTTTTCTGAACTAAATATACCCAAATGAAAGTATGTTATGATATCAAGTCCCTTTACCAAATACTTTAGTGTACATTTCTTAAGATCAAGGACATTCTCCTAAGTAACCATTGTACAACAATCAAACTAGGAAATCAAACATTGATACAATGTTGTTATTTAATCCAAACTCCATATTCACATTTCATTATTGTTCCAATAATGACCTTCATAGCTATTTTGTTTTTCCTATCCCAGGATTTGATTCAGGGCCATGAATTGCATTTGGTCATATCTTCTCAGACTCCCTTAATCTGGAACACCTCCTCAGCATTTCTCTCTCTTTTATCACTATGCCATATAGCAGGGTACAGGCCAGTTGCTTTGCAGAATGTCCCTCAATTTGGGTTTGTCTCATGTTTCCTCATGATTTGGCTCAGGTTAGAATTTTTGGCAGCATTACTACTTAAATAACATGTATCATTTTTTAGTATACCATGTATATAACAAGGTGTGTGATGATGTTTGTCTCAATTTTTGAGATGTTAAACTTTGGTTTAGAGAGGAGAGATCCAAGATGGCATCAGGTTAGGTGGAAACTGCACTAAACTCCTCCCAGGACAAGACTGGAATTACAACTAAATTATAGAAAAATAATGCTGACTAACAAACTGAGCATTAGCTGGAGAGAAGCCTTATAATCAAGGACTTATGGAAGAAACCACGGCACAACAGCAAAACCAGTAGGAAGTATGGAGGTGCAAGAGGGTTGGCTGGGCTCCCACAGGCAGCAGCTGAAGTTCTGGAGGAATATTTCACTGACTGAAATATTGAGAAGTGGAGATTAGACATTGAGAAGTATGGGGACTGAACCGGAAGCTGGGCTCCCCAGCCTAGAGCCCCAGAACTGGGAAAAGAACCCAAATAACACCTGGCTGTGAAAAGCAGTAGGGTTTCTGTCTACAAGGAGATATGGCTAGAAATGCAGAGAGCCTCTTAAAGGGCCAATGCACAAAATTTTGTTTGCAGCCATTTACCCTAGGCTCTGGCAGAGGGAGGGCAGAGTGGACTAGAGATGCGTGAGGAGAATCTGGGGCTGGTGGTTCTGGGGAGAGAATGGAAGGAACAGCCACCAGGATCCCTGTGCTTAGTCATTCCCCATACTGCAGAATCAATATTTCCTGGGCAGAGCACTCCTCTCCAAGTGGCATCAGGCTGAGGGGAGCAACAGTTCTGCCCACAAGAATTTCTCTGCCCCACCTTGTGGAGATTAATCGAGGCTGGTGAGTACAGATTGAAGCTATATCATTGATTAAGTTTAATGACTTAAGTGGATCTCTGGGAGCTCTGAGACTGTAGCTGATCTCCCCCTGGGCCCAGTGCTGATAAAAGCTGGCCTTGGTGTGCAGCTTGATTCTTTCTGCACACACTGAGTACCTGCAAATGGAGCCACAAGCTGTGGAAAGCTGATAGATCCAAACAGGTTGCCCAGGTCTAGTTATAAGTAGCATCTAACAAAGGTCTGCACCAGAGTCTTTGCAGATTTACCTAATACATAGAAATAAAAACAAAGAGGCAGCTGAAATAGGAAAACAAAGAAACAGATCCCAAATGAAAGAACAAGAGAATTTTCCAGAAGAACAACTAAATAAAATGGAGGCAAGCAATTTATCAGATGTATAGTTTAGAATAATGTTTATAAGGATACCCAGTAGCATGAAAAAAGACAGAGAAACCATAAAAAAGGACCTTTCATAAATAAAGAATGCTTTATCTGAAATAAATATTACACTTGAAGGAATAAACACTAGGTGAGATGATACAGAGGATCAAAGTAGTGATTTGGAAGACAACAACCCAAAATCTGTGGGACGCAGAGAAAACAGTCTTAAGAGGGAAATGTATAGCATTAAGGACCTATCTCAAGAAATAAGAAAAGTTCAAATAAACAATCTAACTTTACACTTAAAGGAATTTAAAAAACAAAGACTAAAATTAATAAAAGGAAGGAAATAATAAAGATCAGAGCAGAAATAAATGAAATAGAGTCTAAAAAATTTGAAAGAACATAAGCACTGCTATGTTCATTTCAGTGTTATTTACAATCACCAAGATATGGAAGGAGCCCAAGTGTCTATCAGTAGATGAGTGGACAAAACTATGGGTCATTTACACAATGGCCATAATGAAGAAGAAAATTTTACCCTTTGCAACAACATTGATGAACCTGGAGAATATTATGGTAAGTGAAGTAAGCCAGTCAGAGAAAGACAAATACCATATGATTTCACTCATATATGGAATTTAAATACAAACTGAACTAACAAGCAAAATAGAGACAGACTCATAGATAGAGAGCAGGATGACAGCTATTGGAGGGTTAGGGTGTAGAGGGATTGAGCAAAAAACGAAAGTGACTCATGGACATAGACATCAGTATGGTGATTGTGGGGGGAGGGGTATATAAGGGCAAAAATGGTAATGGAAAAATAAAACAAACATACATTTAAAAAACATTTATCATTTCGTTAAGCTGGTGTCCTTTAGGTTTTTTAACGGTAAAGCCACAATTTTTTCTCTTTGGAATGTAGTTTGTGAAGAGATGCCCTGAAACTATGTAAATGATCTTGTTCCTGATCAAAGTTCTAACAAGTTGAGATTCTCCAGTGGCCATTAAAATTAGGGTCAATTTTCATCAAAATGTCCATACTCCCCAAAGCAATTTATAGATTCAATGCAATCCCTGTCAAAGCACCAATGGCATATTTCACAGATATAGAACAAACATTTCAGAAATTTATATGGAACCATAAACGACCCTGAACACCAGCTGCAATTTTGAGAAAGAAGAGCAAAGCAGGAGGGATCACAATTCCTGACATCAAACTATATTACAAGGCCACTGTAATCAAAACAGCTTGGTACTGGCATAAAAACAGACAGATAGACCAATGGAACAGAGTAGAGAGCCCAGAAATAAACCCAAGTCTCTACGGGCAATTAATCTTCAACAAAGGGGGCAGAAGCATAAAATGGAATATAAATAGCCTCTTCAACAAATGGTGTTGGGAAATCTGGACGGCTACCTGCAAAAAAATGAAACTCGAGCACCAACTGACGCCATACACAAAAATAAATTCAAGGGGGATAAAAGACTTAAATGTAACTCGTGACACCATAAAAGTTCTAGAAGAAAACATTGGTAGGAAAATCTCAGACAATCCATGCAGCAACATCTTCAATAATATGTCCCCTAGAGCAAGGGACATAAAGGAAAGAATAAACAAATGGGACCTCATCAAAATAAAGAGCTTCTGTGGGGCTAAAGAAAATAGTATTAAAATAAAAAGAGAAACAACTGTATGGGAAAACGTATTTGCCAATAATACCTCAGACAAGGGTTTGATCTCCAAAATATATAAAGAACTCATATGACTCCACTCCAGGAAGACAAAAAACCCAATTAAAAAATGGGCAATAGACATGAACAGGCACTTCTCGAAAAAGGACATACAGAGGGCCCAGAGACATATGAAAAGACGCTCAACATCATTAGCCATCAGAGAGATGCAAAGTAAAACCACAATGAGATACCACCTCACACCAGTCAGAATGGCTATCATCAACAAAGCAACAGATAATTGTTGGGGGGGATGTGGAGAAAAGGGAGCCCTACTGCACTGTTGGTGGGAATGAAGACTGGTGCTGCCATTGTGGAAAACAGTATGGAACTTCCTCAGAAAAATGAAAATGGAACTGCCTTTCGACCCTGTAATTCCACTACTGGGATTATACCCTAAGAGCCCTGAAAAACCAATTTAAAAGAACCTATGCACTCCAATGTTCATAGCAGCACAATTTACAATAGCCAAGTGTTGGAAACAACCTAAGTGCCCATCTACAAATGAATGGATCAAGAAACTATGGTACATTTACACAATGGAATTCTGTGCAGCAGAGAGGAAGAAGGAGCTTATATTCTTTGCAACAGCATGGATGGAACTGGAGAGCATTATGCTAAGTGAAGTAAGCCAGGCAG
>PVJI01020035.1:0-29809 GCA_004026765.1 Micronycteris hirsuta
AGTCTATCAATAACTCTGAGAGACTTCTGTGTGAGTGTGTGTATTGTTTAAATCCGGGGCATTAGGGCTGACTGCCAAAGGAGGAAGAATGGCATCTCTTTCATGCTTCTCAGAATCAAAAAGTCTTCACTTAGTTTCATTTGTTCAGAGAGAATGGTCCGTCATTCTAGAAAATAAAAAGGATTCTAGAAAATAAAAATGAAAAGTAATACAATAAATGGGGGAGTTACATTTCATTAATTTTCAACACAGGCAGGAAAATAGAGGTTGCTTTGGTCTCCACTGACACCGGGGCGCCAGAGGGTCACGTCGTGGAGCTCTTCGAACAGGTAGGAAAAAAACATTGTGAACGCTAAGAAACCCAGGAGTTTTCTGAAAAGAAACACTCCATTAGGATACTGGAACTGGCTATTTAAAAAATGATGAGTGGGAAAGAAATAGTTTTTAGATACTAGTTTGTCATTTTTATGTATGTTATACTTATTAATGCCCCTCAAAGAAGCCTTTATGAGTATTAGTCAAAAATTATTGGAAAGAAAGGAACATCACTCATCTTTCAATTCTAAACAAGTCTTCCAGCTCCTGTTTTTTAAATGAGAAAGGCTGATTCTTCCAACTGTCTTATCACCAACTTGACACAGATTTTACTTTTCTCTGTCAGTTCAATTATTTTTTAAAACTGAAAAAACTGATTTACTCTTCCTAATAACCCTTTTTCATGTTTATTAGACTGTACCAGTAGAATTTTAAAATAATTCTAATATTCGACAAAATGAGCAAGTCTTTTCCAAGATTAGGCAGAAAAGAATCTAAAGAAAGAACCAGTGGAATAAGATTAAAGTACTTTATATTAACTTTGGGAGAAAAAGAACTAAGATATGAAACCTCAGCAATCTATTAGCCAATCTAAGTATCCAAACCAGATTACTTTGTAATTTTTTTTAACCAGCAAATAGATGATATTCCAATTTTAAAGTTTCGATGTTCCTAGAAGCCAGAGAAAGAACCCAGTTACTTTTCAAGGTCGCCTCTACTGTTGGTCGTTAAAGCTGTGCTCACATTTGCCTCCCATGAGACTAAAGATCTATGAGAGCAGGATTTTGAGGATTATGTTCACTGCTACACACCCAGCTCATGGTGGTAGAGACTTTGTTCCCTCTACCTAAACTTCTCTCCGTGAAGACAATCAGACTTTTCCAGAGTTTCTGTTTACAGGCAAAAGGCCTCTTCCATGTCAGTGGACAATAGTTTAGGCTTTTTGTTCTTCTTCTAGGAGGTTTACAGTTCCAGGTCCTATGTTTAAGTCTTTGGTCCATTTTGAGCTGATTATGTGTAATATGTGATAAGGGTATCATTTCATTCTTTGCATGTGGATATCTATATTTTAGTCAAGGCAGTATTACGTGGCTCAATAAAAATTTGTGTTTGAGAAAATTACTAGAAAAGACAGTGTCTTCCAAAAATGTATGATAAAATATTTATCAGTTCACAGACTTCTCTCCAAAGAAGCAGTGGTCTGTATGGAAGGCAATAGCTTTGCCCTCATTTCTAACGAGCCAGACCAGTAAATCTCAAACTTGAGAATTCTTTTACTTTGAGAATATCTTCACTGACCCCCGTGATGAGAAGAGTCTAATCCCCCACTAAAATTTAACCAACATCACCTAAGATGATCCCACAGCCAACACAAAATCAAAAAATGAGCACTGAAATTGCCACATTTGGTTATAAGATAGGCATGCAGACAACCCCAATATACTTATATTTTTTTAAACATTTTTATTGAAAGAAAATACAAAATTTAAAAATTCTTATATCTGTGGATCACAGTGGTCTGGGATTCTAGTTAAAGAAATATTCTACTAGGCCATGCCAGGAGAGGGCTAATCTTAAAATATTTTATTACATCCATAAGTGACACTCTTGCAGCCTAGCCAAAGCTGAAATGTGAACAGAGAACTTGAAATAGACTGTGTGGGAATGGCTATGAGTGTCAACAGTATTGGAGTGGTAATGTTTAGTGCTAAATGCTATTTCTCCCTGGAGATATGAAACGGTCCACCATACTGGTTTGCTCATCTGTAACATTTATTTCAAAATTTCACAATGATACTAATAACTCTGTTTGGGCTCTGTCCATTCCAGACCAAAACAAATACAAAACTATTGTGGCACATATGTTTTCAAACTACTAAAAAATATTATCTAAAGAAGCAAGATTTTCAATACATTGTCTTTTTCTTACTAAATTCCATTTTTATAAGTTAGAGATGAAGAAAACCAAAGTGATATGATATAAAATTGGGTGTCTGTTTACCATGGAGATACAAATACACATGGTGAGATTAAGAAGACAATTCACTTGTCCTTCAGAACATTTTGTAAATAGTACCTATTGAATCAAGTATCTATTAAAATACAGTATATTTGATTATATTGAAATATTAAACTTCACATGCTTGAATTTAACAGTAAAAGTTAATTGAAACTCAAGAAATTGAAAGAGGAATCACAGGAATTGTATCAAGACATCTGAAAATAGAACCCATCCTACGTTTTTCTTTTTCTGTAGTTCCCGGGCCAGCAAACGCCAGGGAGAGGTTGAGAATTATGAAATGATGCTCAATTTGAAGAAATCATTTTCACTAAAGCGTATCTATCTTTTCCCTTGAGAGAGAAATGAACTGACTTGGAGGATATGGAGAAAAGTTACCCAAGTGCTTAGCTAGGATTATTTGCTCTTCATCCTGACTGCGGATCTAAAGTCCACCTGAAAGAGGGTCAGCACTGGGAGAATGCTTCACGGGGAGATCTGAGACTCTCCATTCTCCCTTTTCCCTCTGTCACACACTAGTTTGAGGAACTTAAGCTAGAAATTTGACTACTCTATGCCTCAATTCTACCTGAAAAAAAAAATGGATATAATAACATCTACCTAGAAACATAGAAATTTATCAAATGAGATTTTAAGAACCCTTTCAAGGTAGAAGATTTTTTTAGTTCGTAGACTTCTTTAATGAAGTTGGAATTCAACCTACAAGAAATTAAACCATTCCATATCAAATTGTTATTATAACATGTAGTTTGATTGCATGGAATTATTTAGATTAGTTCATAGAGAATGCTCACTATAAACAAATAACAGTCTAGCTTTAAGATTTATAAATAATAGCAATATCTGTAAGATTTTGGAGTGATAATATGAACATAAGTTATGAGAAGTACAGATACACTATTTATTATTGGTTTTCAGTTCCTCACTGTTTCTTCAGAAAACCAAGCACTTAGTTCTATGGGTTTAGTTTTAGAGGTTTGTTTTTCCTGCTCGTTTGTTTGTTTTCCTGTTTCCCTGCATGTATAATAACCTGAAATCAATGTAGGCTGGACTGACTTTGAACATGTGCTACAACTTTTTAAGTGCATTCAGACAGAACATATTTGAATTAATCACCAAATAACTCATACATCAAATTGATGTTATCAATTTTTGTTCTTAATTGGCCAAAAAGAACTGTTCATATCACAATGACTTTTAATTCATATCTTTAATTAAAATCCAAACTAATATGGAAAAACAATGGAGCGACAAAAAGTAATTAATCTATAAGAAGGCAATAAAGGAAACAAAGAGAAACTAGAAGAGGATGGTACATAAGAAAAAGCACAAAAATATATAATTAGAAACCCAAACATGTCATTAAGCTTTTATTAAAAAGTTCCTTCTTTGGGTTGACCCCACTTATCAATGGGCTTTTGATTCTGGGGTACAATACAATTTCTAAGCCACTCATTGCACCATTTTATTTTGTTTTCACTCTTTAGATTCATTGTACTTGATTATTTACTCATCTGTTTTCTGAGCTTTTCATTCCAGAGATTTTTGGCAATAATTTCTTTTCCAAATAATGATTTTTATTGGGTTTCATAATTCATTAATTTCATTAGCAATGTTTTTCATGAGCTCCTATTTGTTCTTATCTTTTCTCTTAATCTTTTGAATTCCATTTTCTTCAAAATCAAAATGTAACCTATCAACTTGAAAAATGTAGAATTACAGCTCTCCTATAAAATGATTTTGCTGAACCAAAATCTTTGGAGTGTTAATTCTATGCCAGTAATAGGATGCTTAGAATTTTAAAATGAAAAACCATCTTCATTCTAGTTTTACTTCTTCCATTTGTTTTGAGGTTTATAATCATTTGTTTTTTTCCTTCATCTTCCAGTTTCTTTATGTCAATAAAATGAAGGTGAGCCCTGACCAGTGTAGCTCAGTTTGGGGGCATAATCCTGCAAAGCAAAGTGTTGTCAGTTCAATTCTTGGTCAGGGTACATACCTGGGTTTCAGGGTCAGGGTGCATATGATGGGCAGTTACTGTAATTAATGTTTCTCTCTCACATCCATGTTTCTCTCTCACTTTTTCTCTCTCTCTTTCTCCTGTCTCTGGTACTAAATAAATAAAATCTTTTTAAAAATGAAGCTGATAGTATGTCCTTTGATATACTTAACTTTTTTTTACTACCTCAAGAGACTTATAGTTCTTTCATATTCCACTCTATTATATCTTTGAAAATAGTTTGTATAGTCAATGGAATAATATTAAAGATAGCTTTTATCTTTAAAAATAGTTTTGGTCATTTTCATTGTTGCACATGATTTTTAAAATTGAATACCACCAAAAGTATATCCAAAACCAGCAATTCTTCCCACCACACACCATTTTCAGTTACCGTTGCTGCCTACCCCCACCCCCAGGAGAAACCCCTCTCATGGGCTGTTTTCTATTCCCTCTAGATTCCTAAAGATATGTATGCTGCCACTTATTGATTTATTGTTTTTTTTTTATTATTTCTGACTCTTTGCTATGGTTCCCTTCACATCATTCCACTTGCCCCGTGGGGTCCTAGTTGATGCTTACATTATCATCACCTGTAAATGTTGTTGGCATAAGCAGAGTGCCACAGCGACCTTTTCCTACAGAATTTTAATAGAGCAGATGCATAGAATTTAACTAAAAACATAAAAGTTTTATTGGAAACACTTGACTGTGTTTAAATTGAGAGTTTTGTGTGGAAATTATTTAAGAAGCTTTTTGTGAAGCACATTTGCTAACATGAACAGGTAAATGAAACCTTGTTGACTGAAACTACAAAATAGAATCCACACTCTGATGTAATTTTTGGAAAGTATTTAGAAGTAAAAATGTCAGAAAAGGTGTATTCTAAAATGAATTTGACTCCCACCTCCAGGCCTTAAAAGTTGTGTGGCCTTGAGGCAGGCACTTGACCTGTATTTGTTTTTTTTCTTTGAAATATGAGCAAACAAAGAATACAAGCGAAAAGGTCATCAGCCTTGGAACCAATTTGCGCAGGAAGCATGTTTGTTACCTACTGTTTCCCTTTTGGTAACCAGCACATGACTTAGGGAAGCTCAATAAGTGTTGCATTAATATGAATATGATTGGACTGAAAGGAAGCAATTTGTGTGGGCCATTTTACATTGAACGAGATAATGAGTCAAAGCCCTTTGCATAGTGCCTGATCAATAAATTTAATTATGATTATCATCATTACTAATCTTCTGCTTATAAGACTTATAAAAATTCATAAGACTGAAACAACTGCAAGATTTCCAAAGGAGTTTGAAAATACCGGAAGTCTGAGAATATATACTAAGGCTCCCGAAACAATACTACCAAAAAATATGTGCATCCCTATGTTTACAGTAGCGCTACTTAGAGCAGCCAAGATTTGAAGACAGCCTAAGTGTCCATCAGTAGATGAGTGGACAAAAAGCTGTGGTACATTTACACAAAGGAATACTAAGAAGAAGTAAAAAAGAAAAACTCATATTTTGCAACAGCATGGATGGACCTGGAAAATATTATGCTAAGTGAATTAAGACAGTCAGTAAAAGACAAATACCATATTAAATCTCACTTATATGCGGAATCTAATGAACACAATAAACTAACAAACAAAATAGTAACAGAAGCTTAGCTACATAAAACAGACTGACAGCTGTGGGAAAGTGGGGGGCGGAGGGGACAGGATGAAGGATTATGAAGGGATTAACCGGAGAACATAGACTGCACGGCCCATGGACAAGGACAACACGCGGATGGACTTAGGGAGAGGAGAGGGTGGGGCTGGGTGGAGGTGTGGACAGAAAAAGCAATAACAACTGTAATAGCTTACACAATAATTTTTTTTTAAATTTTAAGTGGCTTAACTAAAATAGCATAAACAATAAAAATTTTTTAAATGTATATGGCTTAATTAAAACCTAGCCGCCTGAGGATCTGAAAAAAAGGGAAAAAAAACTCACCCATTATCTAATGTCATTCTTCCTGAATTCAAGACTTAAATTACTTAGAGCCAAGTATTTTAATAAGCACTTATTCTCTATATCTGGGGGATTTTATAAATTTATTTTTTCATTTTTTTCTTGTTTATGCTGTTACAGTTGTCCCAATTTGCCCATCCCCTGCTCCCACAGTCCATCCCCACACTGTTGTCCATGTTCATGGGTCATTCATATGCATTCTTTGAAACCCTTCTGCTTCTTTCCATGGTTCCTGCCTCTCCCACTTTCCTCTGGCAACTGTCAGTCTGTTCCCTGTTTCCACTTCTCTGGTTCTGTTTTGCTCATTAGTTTGTTTTCTTCATTTAATTCCTCTTATAAGTGAGATCATATGGTATTTGTCTTTCACCAACTGGCTTATTTCACTTAGCATAGTAGTCTCCAGTTCCATCTATGTTGTCACAAAGGGTAGGAATTCCTTCTTTCTTTCTACTGAGTACTATTCCATTATGTACATGTACACAGTTTTTTAATGCATTCATCTACTGATGGATGCATAGACTGTTTCCAACACTTGGTTATTGTATATAGCACTGCTATGAGCATTGGGGTGCATACATTCTTTTCAACTGGTGTTTCAGGATTCTTAGGATATATTCCCAGCAGTGGAATTGCTAAGTCAAAAGGCAGTTCCACTTTTAGTTTTTTGAGGAAATTCCATACTGTGGCTGCTCCAGTCTGAATTCCTGCCAACAGTGCACTAGGGCTCCCTTTTCTCCACAACCTAACCAGCACTTGGTGTTTGTTGATTTATTAATAATAGCTATTTCTGACTGGTGTGAGGTGATATATCATTATGGTTTTAATTTGCATCTCTCTGATGGCTAGTGATGTTGAGCATCTTTTCATATGTCTATGAGTGATCTGTTCTACTTGAAGAAGTGTCTATTCAGGTCCTTTGCTCATTTTTCAATTGGATTGTCTGTCTTCCTGGTGTGGAGTCATGTGAGTTCTTTACGTATTTTGGAGATTAAACCCTTGTCAGATATAACATTGGCAAGTATGTTCTCCCTTTTCATTTTGATGCTGGTTTCTTTAGCCATGCGGAAGATTTTAATTTGCTGTGGTCCCATTTGTTTATTTAGTCCTTTATTTTCCTTGCCCTAGGGGATATGTTGGCAAAAATATTGCTACGTGGGGTATCTGAAATTTACTGTCTATGTTTTCCACCAAGACTTCTATGGTATATTGACTTATATTTAAGTCTTTTATCCATTTTGAGTTTATTCTGGTATATGATACAAGTTGGTAGTCTAGTTTCATTTTTTTGCATGTACCAGTCCAGTTCTCCCAACACCATTTATTGAAAAGGCTATTTTTAATCCATTGTATGCACATGCCCTCTTTATCAAATATTAATTGACCATAGAGACTTGGGTTTATTTCTGGGCCCTCCATTCTATTGCATTGATAGATGTGTCTGTTCTTATGCCAGTACCAGTCTGTTTTGATTACAGTGGCCTTGTAGTATACAAGGTCTGTCCAGAAAGTATCCAGTCACATAATAGGAAAAACAGTGACATTTATTGAAAAAGATAGAAGATACAAGAAACATTGCACATAAGATAATGATGCCTAGCTCTCCTTCAAAATAGGCACTTTAGGACCTCACACAGTTCTTCCAATCACCATCGGCTGCCTCATCGAATTTTCCTGAATTTCATCGACAGTCTGATATTTCTTCCCTTTCAAAGGTGATTTTAGTTTGAGGAAGAGCCAGAAGTCACAGGGTGCCAAATTTGGTCTGTAAGGGGGCTGAGTCACCTTGGTGATTTGATGTTTCACCAAAAAACTCTGCACAAGATGTGATACATGAACGGGCACGTTGTCGTGATGAAGCTGCCAATAGATCCAGCTGCCCATAGATCCAGCCTTCAGTAGCCATCTGAGTACTTTCTGCAGAGGAGTGTATAGCTTAATGCAAAATTTGATGCAGATTCATTGCTCTACTCACTCATTTTTAATGTGACGACCACACTGTACACATTCTCACTCAAGGTATCTACCACCTCCACTGACTAGTACAGTGAAGTTGTCATTGTTCATGCATGCACATTCTATCCACTCTCCTTGGCAGCCTGGTTACATCAAAGTCATACAAACCATTCTCATTATATTAACAGTGGTTGTACTTTTTGTGGACAGACTTTGTAGTTTGATCTCAGGTATTGTGATCCCTCTTACTTTGTTCTTCTTTCTCAAGATTGCTGAGGCTATTTGGGGTCTTTTTTGGTTCCAAATAAATTTTTGAAATATTTATTCTAAATCTGTGAAATATGTCATTGGTATTTTAATAGGCATTCCATTGAATCTATAGATTGCTTTGGGTAATATGGATATTTTAATGAAACTAATTTTTCCCATTCATGAACACAGTATATGTTTCCATTTATTTGTATCTTCCTCACTATTTCTTCAGTGTTCTATAGTTTTCCGAGTACAGGTCTTTTATTTCCTTAGATAAATTTATTCCTAGGTACTTTATTATTTTTGCCACTATAGAGAATGGGATTTTTTTCTTAGTTTCTAGTTTTGATAGTTCATTGTTGGTGTACAAAAACCAATTTTTGAATATTGACTTTGTATCCTACTACTTTGCCAAATTCACTTATTAGGTCAAGTAGTTTTTTCATGGAGATTATAGGATTTTCTATGAATACTATCATGTTGTCTGCCAATAATGACAGTTTTAATTCCTCCTTTCCAATCTGAATGCCTTTTTATTTCTTCTTTTTTCTAATGGCTGTGGCTAGGACCTCCAGTACTGTGTTAAATAAGAGTGGTGAAAGCTAACACACTTATCTTGTTCCTGATCTTAAGGGAAAAGCTTTTAGATTTTGCCCATGGAGTATGATGTTGGCAGTAGGTTTTTCATATATGGCCTTTATTATGTTGATATATGCTCCCTTTATTCCCACTCTACTCAGTGTTTTTATCACAAATGGATGCTGGATTTTATCAAATGCTTTTTCAGCATCTATTAATAGATCATGTGATTTTTGTCTTTCATTTTGTTTATGTGATGTATCACATTCATTGATTTGCAAATATTGTACCATGCTTGCATCTCTGGAATAAATCCCACTTGATCCTGGTATACAATCTTTTAAATGTACTGTTGGATTGGGTTGCTAGTATTTCATGGAGGATTTTAGCATCTGTGTTCATCTAAGATATTGGCCTGTAACTTTGTTGTGCCTTTACTTAGTTTGGGGAAGTTACTGGGTTTGAAAAAAGAATTTGGAAGTTTCCCCCCTTAAATTTTTTGGAATAGTTTGAGAAGAGGTGTTAGTTCTTCTTTGAGTGTTTAGTAATATTTACCTGTGAAGCTATGTGTACCAAGGCTTTAGTGTGCCAGTAGTTTTTTGATTAGTACTTCAATCTCACTAGTTGTTCTTAGTTTATTTGGGTTTTCTGCTTCTTCCTGATTCAGTTTTGGAAGATTGTATGTTTCTAGAAATTTATTCATTTTGCCCAGGTTGTCCAATTTCTTGGCATATAGTTGTTCATAGTAATTTCTTACAATCCTTTGTATTTCTGTGGTATCAGTTGTTACTTCTCCTATTTTATTTCTGATTTTGTTTATTTGGTTCCTCTCTTTTTCTTGATGAGTCTGTTTAACAGTTTGTCAGTTTTGTTTACCTTTCAAAAAAACCAGGTCCTGGATGTGTTGATCCTTTGAATTGTTTTTTTTCTTGTTTTTATGTCATCTAATTCAGCTCTGGTCTTAATCATTACCTTCTGTCTACTTGCTCTGCCTTTGTTTGTTGTTGTTCCTCTAGTTCTTTTAGATGTAGGGTTAGGTTGTTCCTTTGAGATTTTTCTATCTCTAGTTAGGCCTGTATTGCTATGAACTTCCCTCTCAGGAATGCCTTTGCTGTGTCCCATAGGTTTTACATTGTTGTGTGTTCATTTGCATTTGTTTCCAGAAACTTTTTTATTTCTTCCTTGTTGTCATCATAAACCCATTCATTATTTAAACATATGTTATTCAGTCTCCATGTATTTGAGTGATTTTGAGTTTTTCCCTTGAGGTTGGTCTCTAGTTTTAAGCCATTGTGATCTGAGAAGAAGCTTGGGATGATTTCTATTTTCTTGAATTTGTTGAGGCTTCTTTTGTGTCCTACCCTGTGGTCTGTCTTTGAGAATGATCCATGTGCATTTGAGAATACTGTGTAATTTGCTTCTTTGGGGTGAAATATTCTATTATCAATTAAGTCTATGTGATCTAGAGTGTCATTCAATTCTGCAATACTTTTATTGACTTTATTTGGAAGATCTATTCATTGTTGACAGTAGGATGTTAAAATCCCCTACAATGATTATATCACTATCTATCTCTTTCTTAAAGTCCTACAATACTTTCCTTATTTATTTAAGTTCACCTACATTGAGTGCATATATGTTTACAAGGGTCATATCCTCTTACTGGACAACTCCCTTAAGTATCATGTAGTGACCTTCCTTATCTCTTGCTATGGCCTTTGTTTTGAAGTCTATTTTGTCTTATATAAGCATTGCCACCCCAGCTTTTCTCATGACCATTTGCATGGAATATTTTTTTCCAACCCTTCGCTTTCAGTCTGTGTAGGTCTTTTCTTCTGAGGTGGGTCGCTTATAGGCAGCATATGTGTGGGTCATGTTTTCTTATCCATTCAGCTACTCTGTGTCTTGTGATTGGAGCATTTAATCCATTTACATTTAAGGTTATTATTGATAGATACTTTTTCATTGCCATTATTTCCCTTTGTACCTGTGTTCCTCTCTCTCTATTTCTTCTTCTCCTTTAAGCAGTCCCTTTAGCATCTCTTACAGTGCTGGCTTGGTGGAGATGTACTCTGTTAGCCTTCTTTTGTCTGGGAAGTTCTTTATTACAGCTTCAATTTTAACTTAGAGCCTTACTGGTAGTAGTCTTAGTGGCAGGTCCTTGCTTTTCATTACTTGGAAAATTTCATGCCAATCCCTTCTGGCTTATAGTATTTCTGTTGAGAAATCAGTTAATAATAGCCTTACCACTTGTATGTTACTCACTATTTCTCCCTTGCTGCCTTTAAGATTCTCTGTTTAAATTTTGTCATTATGAATGTAATGTGTCTTAGAGTGAGTACATTTGGGTTCATCTTGATTGGGGCCCTCGGTGCATACTGAACTTCTGTGATTTTTCCCTCACCAAATTAGGGAAGTTTTCTGTCATTATTTTTTCAAACAAGTTTTCTATCCCTTGCTCCTTTTCTTCTCCTTTGGAATCCCTACGATGTGAATATTTTAGGTACTCTAAAGCTTTCTTAAACTATCTTCATTCTTCTTGAGTCTCTTTTCATTTTGTTGCTCTCACTGGTTGTTTTTTTTCTACCTTGTCTTCCAGCTTGTTGATTCGATCCTCTGCTTCATCTAGCCTGATTCTAATTCCTCCTCGTGTGTTCTTTATTTCAAGTATTGCATTCTTCATTTCTATCTTCATTTCCCTTTGTACCTGTGTTCCTCTCTCTCTCCCTCTATTTCTTCTTCTCTTTTAAGCAGTTCTTATTCAAGGTTTCTTATGTCCTTTTTCATGGTGATGTAGGTCCCACTAAGTTTTTTGCGTTTCTCACTAAGTTTCTTGAGCATCCTTATAACCGATACTTTGAACTCTATGCCTAAAAAATTCCTTGCCTCAATTTCACTTCTCTCTTTCTGGAAATTCTTCCTTTTCTTTCATTTGGGTGTTGTTTCTTTGTCCACCCATTTCGGTTGTCTCTTTTTGTTCGTTTGTCTGTATTAGATTGATTTGCTTTGACTCTCTGTCTTGTGGAGTGGCCTTGTGTGTTTGGAGTCCTGTGGGACTCAGGTTGCAGACTCCTTGATCTCCCAATCTGGATGTTCTAGGAATGACCTCTGTGTAGGTTATGTGAACTCTTCTGTTGTGTGTTTGTCCTGATTGCTATTGACCCATTAGTCGGTTGGAACTCTCCTCTGTCTGGCTGAGTAAGAGGCTCAACCTCCACCACATGTTGTACACGGTTATATAGGTGCTGGAAGAACAAAGCAAAACAACACCATCACAAGCAAGCCCTCCCTGATCACCAGAGCAGTATCAACAACAAGAGAGCAAAGAATATTAAAAATGGAAAGAGAAATGGAGTAGTGGAGAAAAGGTAAAAGGAAAAAGAATATGAGAGGACTAAAGAAAAGCAAAGTGATTATTAAAGGAGAAAGGGGATGAGAATTATTACTCATAATGAATTGAAAGAGGAAAATGGGAGACAGAAACACAGAAAAGCTAACAAAAATTATAAAAGGAGAGAAGAAGGGAAGAGTGGAGTAATCAAAGAGTAGAATAGGAGACATGAAAGAAAAAATAGAGCACCAAAAATAAAAGAAAAAATAGATTGAAAATCTATTTTGAAAAAAGGCTATAAAAAGAAAAAAATAGCTAAAATAACGAGAACAGAGGCGAGTGCATTTGTTGCAGCACGGTTTAGACCTTGCCTTCTGGTTTCTCCCTTTGGATACCACACTCTGATGTCTGAGTCTGGTGTAATCAAATTACAGGCGCTGTCCATGTCTGGCCTTCAGCCACCTTTTCAAAGCTACTAGAGGTCCACGGTTTGTGGCTGATTCCTCCAGACTTGGCTGCTCCCAGGGTGGGCCAAGCTACTCTGCAAAGCTGGCTTTTATCAGCACTGGGTGTCTCAGCAAATGTCCCAAGCCACCATAGGAACCACCTCTGCCTTTCTCTGCCTGCTGTCAATCTTAGCCTAGTCACAGACCCCACTATTTCTGAGAGGCCTTCAGGTGGAAACAGGCATCTCTGATACCTGGACCTTCCATGACAGGTGCCTTTCAGGCTTCAGGGAAAGTAGTGAATTTGTCCCCCTTCCTCAGAGCCACTGGTCTGAGTCTGTCCAGGATTATTTCCCTGTACTTGGCAGCGCAGGACCCCTAGTAATCTTCCAGAGCCAAGATTTTTGGTCTGCGCAAGGCCAGGAGGGTGTTTCTATGACTCTCCTGTAAGGAGAAAGCGCCAGGCTATTTTCAAGGTTAGTTTATGGATGGGCTGCACCCCACAGCCAGCCTCTGACATCCCGAGTCTGTTTATGTTGCTGTCTCCTGAGCAAGGGTTAAGATGCAGGATGGGAGATAAAAGAAAAATTGAACAGAAAAATACCAAGACAAAGTAAAACTGAAAAAAAAACCCAGCAAAAAAAAAAGTTGCTGAGTGGAATGAACAGGGTTTCAGAGGTTGTGGCGAGGGAAATTCCGGAGGGTAGGGGAAGCGCTGTTGCACAGCGTAAGGTAATTGCTTTTCCCCTGGGAGAGGCTAGCTCTTCTCAAGAAAGATGGCTGCTGTGTAGCCCAGGTGTATCCCGGCCGAAAATCCCACAGCCGCTCCCCCAAGACTCTCCCTTGTGCCTCCCATTCCAGACTCTCCTCACACAACTCCAGTCTGCACCGCCCTCCCTTCACTAGGTCCCAAAGTGGATAGCTGCAAACACATGACCTGTGCTTTACACCTTTACGGGGGGAAAAAAAAAAAAACCATAATGGGTTTATCTCCAGCGGTTTTCATCTCTCCCCAGAGCAGAGAGACCCTAAGGTACAGACTTCTTGATCTCCTGATCTGGGTGCTCTAAGATCGCCCTTTGTGTAGGTTATGCGGACTCTCCTGTTTCATTTGGGACCTGATTTTTCATTGGCCCATTTGTTGCTGGGAACTTTCCTTCATCTGACTGAGGGGCTCAGGCGCTACCAACCTGCCTCTGCCTTGAGAGAGCTTCTAGGTATGGGTTGGATCCCTAGGCAGGACATGTACAGGATGCTACCTATCCACTTCTCTCTCACACTGATGCCTCTCCTTCTCTCTCCCAAATCAATAGAATATATCCTGTGTGCATCATCTTTAAGTCTCGCATTATCCTGATGGGGTGGGGGAGGGGTCCAGCAGCAAAACTATAAAGCAGGACAGTAACAGGGCGGTCACACCACTGCCTCCAGTGAGTCTCAGCTTGGACTCCTACCACGGCCCTCCCGCCGCTGTGCTACTGCCACAGTCCCTGCCACCAGCGCCACCCTGGCCACTTCTCTCCACCCCCAGTGCTCCCAGCTCCTCGGCTGATCCACAGCCTCCTCGGTCAGACTCTGTCCTGTTTGCAGTTCCAGTGGCACCCAGGGCTGGGGAGGCTATAGCCCCCTCAGTGGCAAGTACTATAGTCCACCGTACCCTGGCCCTGGGCGGCGGCAGTGTATGCAGCCTGGTCTGGCAGGTGCGGAGATGACAGACAAGTCCCAGTGCTGTGGTGCAGCCGCTCTGGTGGCTTTTTCCCAAGGAGGATATTGAAAATTCCACAAAATAGTCCCTGTTCCAAACCCATACAGCCAGAAGCGCTGGTCTGGGCAGCAGCTGTGGCAGTGCGGCAGCTCTGCCAGGAGAGCCTGGGCAGCCCACCCCAGAGTGCTCTTGCAGGTGGGCAGGCACTCACACCCTTGCACACGCACCTGCACACTCATCTATGCATGTGCTCACTCACACATGCCCTCACTCACACTCAGCTGGATTTTCGAGTTAATTGCTCTGTGGTTTAGCTGCAAGTCTGGTGTGGGACTAGGAGCAAGTGGAGGGAGCTTCCAGCTACCCCGCAGCCATCTTGGAACACTTTATATATGAGGTTTTTATAAAGTCACAAATCAGTAAAAGCTTCACAACTGGGCTCAGAATGGTGTGTTTCCAAGGTGCAAAAAGCAAAAACAATCTGCAAATGGATTCAATAGGTAGGTTGTTTGTTTACCATATTTGTATTCTGCTAATATTCTTGGCTATCGGTTACTAGAGAGAAAAAAAAAAACTTACGGTGGATAAATCCCGACAGCTCAGGTTTGCTGGAAAGACAAAGTAAAATACACAGAGAGTTCAAAGACCCAAGTGAAACGTCAGGAATGTTCATATAATAGAACGATATAAAAAGTTAAATCTCTAGGTAGAAAAAGGAAAAAGGCAAAAGCCCAATGTAACCCAAATATTGTTATTAAAGGTTATAAAAAGTGGCCTTTTTCTGTAGCTGTTCTCAGGCTTTAAAACCACTACGAAGGAGTCACATAGTTATGTTTCCACAGAGAATTAACTCATTCTTTAGTGACCCTTAATTCCATTCAAGAACTCACTTAGAAATTATATAAAGAAGGAATATCTACTTTGCAGAATGGGGGCAGTTATTTGAAGAATCAAACAAGTATTATCATCACCCAAACCTCCTTCATGGGCTCTGTCGAAAGTCCCTTAAAAGCCATATGAATGTTATAACAGCTCTAATGAACAAGGAGGAGGTATTCCAATTCTACAAAAAAATCTCACTATGAGAGTAAAAAATAACAAAGGAGAGAGAGGAATGCATTTTTCCAGGCAGCTGAAAAGAGGAGTTACATAAAGCAACAATGCCAATAATGAGAAAATCTATTGAACAACTACCATATGCAAGCACTATGCTCACATTATTTTCATTTCCACAAAAGTCCTATACAAGAAACATTAATTGTCCCTATTTTTCTGAAGGAAATGTCAACTCTTATATACTAATATCATCTGCTCTGATAAACTAACCCCAAATCCCAGTAGCTTAACACAATAAAAGTTTAAGTCTACCTCACATCACAGTCCAATGCAGGCATATTGGTTGAGCAATCTTCCGCGTGGTTATACTGAGATTCAAGCACTTTCTGTCTTGTGAGATTAACATACCCTAGAGCCTCAGAATCTATGGATCACATCACTTTTGTTCATGTTTCATTTGCAGAACTCAGTCACATCTAATTACAAGGGAGGCTATAAAATAAGACCTTCTGCTTACAAGAAAAATGAAATGGAATGAGCCTTTTTCTAGCATCAAGTAACTTGCACATGCTCATAGAACTAGTGGGTGCCTTGCTCTCATGGAACCTACACACAAAATCAGATATTAATTACACACAAAAGTAACGTTGCAACCATAAGGAGCACAATAAATTAGGACCTGTGCTCTGAAAGTTTATGAAGGAGGCTAGGGGGAAGGAACACTTCAGTGAAATCTGAAAGATGAATGGCAGAGGGTTCTATGCTAAGGAAGCAGTGTGTGCCAAGGCCATTAACAGGAGGGAGCCTGGTCAGTACGAGGAAACTTAAACAGGACCTTGTGGCGGATGGAGAGGGAGAACAATAAAGAGTGGAAAGATATTGGACTTCATAGGTCACGTTGATTAATGCTGCCTTTATCTTTAGCGTAAGGTGAGCCACTTAAACGTTTTGAGCAGAGAGTTGAATTGACTGGATTTGTTAACTGAAAGCACCAGTCTATATGCATCACAAAGAACCAGTTCATGATGGTGTCCAAGGATGCACAGAAACCACTAAGCTGATCTAATAAGATAATGGTGGCTTGGACTATGGTGATGGAAAAAAATGGAAAAAGGGAAAAGGATTCGAGAAACATTTAGGAATGAACTGTACAAATGACAGAGATTTGTGAATACTTTCTTTTTTTGTGAATACTTTCTTAAGCATAACAACATTAAAAATAGCTCCACTCACATCATTCATATAAAATAGAAATAATTATATGCCATTTTAGAATCAGAACCTATCATGGTTTTTAAGTAAAAATAAAGATATTAAATAGCTTTACTCCTTATAAGTCCCTCTCTTATTTATGTTTCTTCTAAATATCAAGATAGGTTTCCCTTCTCTCAGTTACCCCTCCCCTTTTTTTTGTAAGACTCTAAGTTATTGTTTTAAGTTTTTAATTTTTTATCAGTTTTTGAGAGAGAAAGAGATAAACATCAATTTGTTGTTCCGCTTATTCATTCATTCATTGGTTCATTCTTGTATGTGACTAGACCAGGGATCAAACCTACAACCTTGGCGTATCAGGATGACGTTCTAACCAACTGAGCTACCTGGCCAGGGCATTTTTATTTTCTTTAAACGTAAGAAGTTCATGTGAGATCCAAAAACATTTTCTAAATCTACTTGAGAAAAGAAACATTTTTTTCATTGCATCTGAATGTCCTAGACAGTTAAAATGGGACAATTTTGTGGATGGAAAATTGGATAGGTAGAAAATGTCTCTAATGTTATTGTGATTACTGAAATTAAATTTATTATGTGGCATGTCCTTCTAAATAAACAATGCCATGTCCTGAAGAACAGCGTTTTCATCTTGTCTTGGCAGTGGACATACATTAGTCATTCAGGTCACGGCCATGTGATTCAGAAGTGATCTGTATTTGACTGCACTTTTACATTAACACCTGAACTGCCTGATGATTTTTTAATTATTACTCTTCCCACCTATAAAATAAATGCCTGCTTATTAGAAAAAGTTCAGAAACTATAAGAAAATGTAAAGGGAAAATATATTATTATGTTCTTTTTAGATTATTTCTACTTTTTGCTCTGAAAAATAATGTAATGGATCTCTCTGGGAAGATAAGTCTTTGTGTTTCTTCATTGATTAATTCCTTGAATTCCAAGCTATTGAATTATTACACGAGACTTTTTATATATTCTCAAATTACCATTAAAAAAAGTTACACCAGTGTAGATATGTAACAGCAGTATAAAATAATAGTCCACTCTTGAAAGCATTAAATATCATCTTTGCTCAGTGTCTGCCAGTTTGAACTATGAAGAATAATATATTTCATTGTTCAAATTTTAATCTTTGAATGCTAGTGAAGTTCAATAGTTTTCTATCTTTTCTTTCCATATACAATGCTAGTCCTAGGATTTTAAATTGGGGCCATATTACCAATTCATGGGTCCATTTGCTCTTGTGGGATCACAGTCCTTTATGCAGCTGCCAAAAATGCCTGACGTGAGGGGGGACACAAGCCGCCCCGGACGGTCATTCGGCCTCTGTTGTTTCCTCCTTTCTGACTTCCTTCAGAAATACAGTAAGTCCTCCAGTAACATTTTGGTCAATGCTGTTTTGTTACAACATTGTTGAGATGCTGTGGAACTTAACTTATGTTTATATCAGTTAGCCTATGGTAAAATCGATGATACCTCATTTTACTGCATGCAGTTCCAAGAACCTACTGATGACATTGAGGACTTACTGTATTTGCAGCCAAGGTCTCGACTGCCGGAGAAACTGCTTGGAGGGCCTCTGTCAATAACCCAGGTGTCCTTGAAAAAGAGCTTCCCCCCACTAAGCAGTAGCAATCCAGGGGAGCTTCTTCCTCTGTAAGTCACTGCTGCCCCTTGCACTGGGTGACGGTAGGCTGTTTACATAGGAGAGGAGAGCCTTCCCACTGCGTCACTGGTGTATGGTTCCCCCACCTCTGCCAGTAATGATGATGCACTGGCCTCAAATCACCAAACATCTGAGGGCTCTATCACCTCACAAAGGGTTTTTGACTCAAAAAGGAGAAGCCAAAATTCTAGGCCAACTTCTCAAAGATCCACAGTCAAGCCTAATTATCTTGCTTCCTTTCTGATTCTATTTGTTTAAATCTCAGGTCAGGAAAAGCAATTATCTCTCTTTCTGTACCAAGGAAAAAAATAAATGGACAAATATTTTTCAAACCTGTTATTTCTGTTATAAACATGTGAGTCTTTAGAAGGAATGAAGGAGTAAATTAAAGAATTGAAGGGACCAAAACACCATGCCAGTATTTCATAATATCACCTCTTAGCAATAAATACTTAGATATATTTTGATATGCATGAATTAAAACTGTTTAATGGAAGGCTCAAATCTACTAGTGCTTGGGGAAGTTCAAATTAAAGTGAAATACCATATTTTACCTATAAGCTCAGGAAAAATATATTGAATAGAGCTATAGAACTTATTACTGGTAGACATGGGGAAAGGTGTACTCCCAAGCATTGCTATTAGTTTGAAGTATTTCAGCCTTTAGAGAAAGCTCTCTGGAGCTCTATTAAAATTAAAACTACAAATATCCTCTAACACAGTAATTTCACTCTTGGGAATCAATCCCACAGACATAACAGCCAGTTTGTGAGAAGATGCTTATAGAAATCATTACTATAACATTTATCTGAAGAGTTCAAGCATGGAAACAAAATGAAAGCCCATCAATACACAAATAGCTGAGAAATACATCACCTAGCAGAATATTAAGAAACCCTTGTAAATAACCAAGAGATGTATCAGATAAATTAGAGAAATCTCCAAGAGATATTATTGACTGATAAATCAGGAAGCAGAAAACTGTACATAAAATCATATTTTTGGAGAGAGAGGAAATCCTGTGTATGTTTATATGTCATATATATGCGAGAGCAAAGAAAATTGCAAATTGATGTATTGGGTTCACTGGAGTGATTCATACTAAGTTATTAATATGGATTATCCTGGGAGTAGGTGGAGGAGGTGATATAAAGGATGCAGAGAGAAGAATTATAAGAAAATCTAAGCCCAAGGAGAAAAAATATATTTGCTTTAAAAAAACCTGTGAAATTACTATATTTACATTTCAGTAAAATTATATGAGTATTGGTAATGGTTTCTAAAGTATAAAAAGCTTCTTAATGGATATCTTATTAATAAACACATTTCTAAAATTGACATAAATCCAGTGTAATAATAGTTGTCTATAAAATGTCATATAAAAATATAGAACGTAGTCAAGGGGAAATTTATTCTATTTTGCTTTATATCAAGGTTATTAAGTGGGTCAAAACTCAAAAATACTTGGTCATAATTTATCATGATGTTCGCTAATACAATATATATGTCAAAGATCAGTATGAACTATCAAAAAACTTTGATAGAAGTTTTGAAGAAAGGTACCATGTAAAAAGAAGGTATTATATGAAAGTCTGATCAAACCTCTGAAATTTAAAATCTTTGTTTTTTAAAGTATACTTTATTGACTATGCTATTACAGTTGTCCCATTTTTTCTCTGCTTTATTCCCCTCCGCCCTGCACCACCCTCCGCACCAGCATTTCCCCACTTAGTTCATGTCCATGGGTCGTACATATAAGTTCTTTGGCTTCTCCATTTCCCATACTATTCTTACCTCCCCCTGTCTATTTTGTACCTACCATTTATGCTTCTTATTCCCTGTACCTTTTCCCCCATTCTCTCCCCTCACCCTCCCCACTGATAACCCTCCATATGATACCCATTTCTCTGGTTCTGTTCCTGTTCTAGTTGTTTGATTAGTTTGTTTTTGTTTTTGTTTTTTTAGCTTCAGTTGTTGATAGTTGTGATATTGTTGTCATTTTGATCATCTTCTTTTTCTTAGATAAGTCCCTTTAACATTTCATACAATAAGGATTTGGTGATGAGCTCCTTTAACTTGACCTTATCTGGGAAGCACTTTATCTGCCCTTCCATTCTAAACAATAGCTTTGCTGGATAGAGTAATCTTGGATGTAGGTCCTTGCCTTTCATGACTTTGAATACTTCTTTCCAGCCCCTTCTTGTCTGCAAGGTTTTTTTTTGAGAAATCAGCTAATAGTCTTATGGGAACTCCTCTGTAGGTGACTGTCTCCTTTTCTCTTGCTGCTTTTAAAATTCTCTCCTTATCTTGAATCTTGGCTAATGTAATTATGATGTGCCTTGGTGTGTGCTTCTTGGGTCTACCTTGTTTGGGACTCTCTGAGCTTCCTAGACTTCCTGGAAGTTTATTTCCTTTGCCAGATTGGAGAAGTTCTCCTTCACTATTTTTCAAATAAATTTCCAATTTCATGCTCATGTTCTTCTCCTTCTGGCAGCCCTATGATTTGGATGTTAGAACATTTAAAGTTGTCCTGGAGGTTCCTAAGCCTCTCCTTGTTTTTTTTAAATTCTTGTTTTTTCATTCTGTTTTGGTTGGATGTTTTGCTCCAAATTGTTGATTTGAGTCCTGGTTTCCTTCCCTTCACTGTTGGTTCCCTGTATATTTTTCTCTTTTTCACTTTACATAGCCTTCACTTCTTCCTCTATTTTCGGACCATACTCAACCATTTCTGTAAGCATCCTGATTACCAGTGTTTTGAACTCTGCATCTGATAGGTTGGTATCTCTTCATCACTTAGTTCTAGTTTTGGAGCTTTGATCTGTTCTTCCATTTGGGCTGGGTTTTTTTTGTTTTTTTTTTTTGGTCTCAGCTTGCCTGTTACATTGTAAAGGGCAGAGCCTTAGGTATTTGCCAGGGCAGGGCAACCCACTTTGCTGCTTTCTGGTGCTGTATGTGGGGAAAGGGTCCAAGAGGGAACAATGCTGCTTGCTTGGCTCTCAGCACTTTCAGTCACGTTCCCCGCTACCCACTAGCAAATTGGGCCCTTCTGGTGATGACTCCCAGGTGGGTAGGTTTATGTGCATTCTAGGGTCTCTCCAACAAACTTTCCTGTAAGGCTGGGAGTTTCTCCTGCTGCTGCATCCCCCCACAGGTTTTGAGGCTTTATTTCCCTGCACTGGAACTCTGAGTTGCGTGGTCTGTCTTGCTCCCCAATTGTTCCTCCCATTTTATCCTCACACAAATGTGGGACTGCTTGGCCCACCAGCTGCAGCTTTCCCCCCAAGCTCCCCCAACCCCCACCCCGTCCTCCAGCCACTGCCTTGTTGCAAGTCCTCTCCACTGGCTGCCCGTCTCCAACCCTCCCACTGGTCTGGATGAATGTTTTTTCTTCAACTCCTTGGTTGTTGGACTTCCATACAGTTCTATTTTATGGCAGTTCTGGTTGTGTTTTGTTTTAAAATTTGTTGTTGTCCTTTTTTTGGTTGTGTGAGGAGGCAAAGTGTACCTATTCCTCCATTTTGGCCATAAGTCCCTTAAAGTCTTTAATAAATGAACTTTTCAGCAGAAATGCAATTGCATTTATAGAACTGATTTAAATTAAATGATTTATAGATGTTCATAATGATAAAATGGAAATGGTAATTAGGAATTTCAGTAATAAACTTTAGGTTAAATTAGGCCTGAGGCTAATTCCAGATTTCCAGGGCAATGAAAAAATAAAGATATGTTTAGACTTTCTGAGTTCATTGATCTTTGCAATGAAGATATCACTTGTCAAATAACATAAGAGAATAATAAAACTGTGGACAAAATTTGAGCTTGACAATAAATTACTTTTGAATTATATGTCCCTGGCGACAGAAAAGAATTTTAAATGAAAATGGTACTGAGAGCAGAGCCCTTTAAAGGTAAAATGGCATGCAATTTTTTTAAAAATAACATGCATTTTTGAGCCTGTGAAATAGAAAGGCAAGAGTACTGAGAGACAAAACTAAACTACAAATCACAGGGATGAGGTTTAAAAAGGATCCAGCCCTGGCTGGTGTGGCTCAGTGCAGTGAGTGCTGGCCTGCAAACCATAAGGTGGTCAGTAAGGTTCCCAGTCAGGGCACATGCCTAGGTTGCAGGCCAGGTCCCCAATGGGGGCGTGTGAGAGACAACCACACACTGATGTTTCTCTTCCTTCCCTCCCTCCCTTCCTCTCTCTCTAAAAATAAGTAAATAAAATCTTTTTAAAAAATAAAAAGAATCCAACATGTTCTCTAAAATGTCTCATTTCTTAAATTAAAAAAAAATAAGGTTCAGTTTCCAAAAGTTGCATTCAACTTTCCTTTCTTGCATAGCTCCTCTTTTTCTCTTTCCCTGCCTCTAGGACTGCATTTACAAGTATTTGGCGGGGTATGAAGTATGATGGGAGGCCAAAACACATCTTCCTCACTGTTCTACCCTGGGAGGACTCTACACTCCTACCTGACTTGAAATTCTCAACGTTGGAGTCATCTGTTTCCCTTCAGAGACTAGACACCATATTTATTAGATGGTCAAAATCATTCCTCATGTCTGACAAAGTCATTTCTCCCCTGAAGAGAAGATTCTTTTCAGTGGACATTCTAACTTGTATATCAAGATAAATGGAAGAGAATACCACCTGTTCTAGGACAACCAGTATTACTTAAAGCCAGCTTTCTAATGACATATTAAGCTTGTCCAAGTCAAGTGCTCAGAGATCACTGAACCCACCCACCATAGAGATGAATGGGGAGTGGTTATCTTCTTTACTTTTCTCTGGAACCAGTGGAGAATGGATAGGAAGAGTGTTCAAATACCCCTCTAATTCCTTCAAGTGGCTCTCCAGTAGGGAATTTCCATTTGTGGGGTAGCAGTAGTTCTCCTGAAGTATAACAGACCTGTATAGCCCTAGAACTGAGGAAGCTGACCTCATGACACCTAGTCAAAAATCAACTTCATTTTTCCCACTGCCTTTCAGTGAGACCAGGTATTTCCCTGACCTTGGACAAATCTAGGGCAAGTTCCACCACTTTGTTTGCCACTCTTAGGTAACAAGGAGTTTTTAGTAACTTCAAGGCAAATATGTAGCCTTCACTTAGTAACTAATATGTTCAATGAAGTAAAATAGTCAAAAACTTCTAAATCTTGAAGGTTAAGCTTCCTCTCCCTAGGTTTGGACCTCTAGAAAAGGAAGAGGGATCATGATGAGTGCTTCTCTTCAGGCAGACTGCTAACCAAGCTTATTCCCATCAGAGGCATGTGATTTGAAGAAGTAAGGAAACAGGGAAAATCTTTCTTGGCTGACATCATCCGTTTTCTCACTGAGCACCTGCTCTGGGTCTTCTTGGCAGCCAGCCACAGATCATTTCACCAGCATTCTCTTTCTGAGGATGAAAGTGATTTTTCTTTTCGGTCCCTTACAACTTGTTCCTTCCCCCTAGGACCTGGCATCTATCTCCACTTTTCGGTTCCTCTGCTCTCGTATCCCTTGGACAGGATGAATGCATTTCCGCAGCTGAAGGGACGTCTACATGCATGCATACCTCTGCCTTTTGAGAGGATGATTCTGGACCCACCCTGGAAAACAGCAGCTCTCCCAATTGTCCCCTCTAATCTTCCAATCCATTTGCAGTCTTACTTGGAAGAGTCATTTAAGCATCATGAAATGATTTTTTGTCCATCTCTTTTGCAAGTCATATTGGGGACCTCACATTGCCTGTTGGAGTGTAGCATTTATCATCTTGTAAACTTAGCCAGAGCTGACCTAAAACAATTACATTTAAACAACTTTTTATCCTTGTTTAATGAGCAGAATTCTCAGTTAAATTTTAGTACCTGTTGATTATGCTTTGATATCTGTATGTGAAATATCAGTATGTTTTGAAATTTTTTTCATTAGACTTAGCCTTTATATTATATTACACTATTCCACATTTTTAATTCTATTTTGTTGATAAAGTTACAATGGCCATGGGGCAACTAATTTAATCTCAATTAGATCAGTGGTGGCTTAGAAATGTTTTCCATAGGTGCCTTCTCTACTCTATTAGCAGCTAGCAACCCACAGGGCTTTAGATACTATGGTAAATTATTTGGTATCTTGGTTATCTGTAAATAATATAGAAAATGGGATAAATTATAAATATAGCAAGACATTTTAATCCATAGATTTTTCAATGATTTTTGTTTTCAACAGATAAAGGAAAAGAAATTCAGCACAGAAATATGTTGAGCATTTCAGTAGTGGAATTATGCACCCACCATGACTGGGTATTATGGTCAAGCTTCTGTCCATTCGGGCAGAGGAGAAGTTAACAGGCCAGCAGGGCAGACTCCTGAGAGTGGATTGCACGTGATGATGACACTCATCTGCGGGAGCCCCATTCCTGGTCATAACTCTTTCTTCCCATCTCATTCCCCTGAACGCCACCCAGTGCCTAGGGATCTGCAGAACTGGTGGCCACTGTCTCTCGAATTCTTTGAAGTATGGGCTACCTCCAACGCTCAGTGTTCCTCCCTAATTCTAACTTTGAAAAATGAGCAAACAGAATGAAACAGAGATAAGGAGAATTTATCTTAAACTTACTTTGAATACTCATTAAGCTCATATTGATTACTGTTAGACTTTAGCCCACAGGAAAATGTTTTTCCCCCATGGTGGTTAGCTGTGAATTAATGGTTCTCAAACTTTGGTTCATTTGAGAATTGCCTGGGAAGCTTTTAAAAATCCTGACACCCAGGGCATGTCCCAAACCAATTAAAGTACAACTCCGGGGAGTGGACCTCAGGCATCAGTAGAGTTTTAAAAACTCCCCAGGTGATTCCAATATAGGGCCAATCTGAGCGCCAGAGCCACAGTGTGAGTGACTCTGGGTCACGGTAGGGTGCTTAGGGAAGTTCTCCCCGTTCTTTCAGATGGCAATCAGTTAACATCACCAGTGTGTGCTGCTTTCAAAAATCCAACAAAGGAAAACCAAAATTTAGAAAATAAATGGTGTATGATTTACATACAAATATCTTTTTTTTCAAAAAGGATTCACCAAAGTCTCTTTAAAAGAGTAAATGGGAATAGTCATTACATGTACAAATGTAGCATGTAGTGTTTTAGGAAAGGAGGTATATTCTACTATTACCTTAATCAATTATGTATAAATCTGAATTTGTTATCTCCCTGAAATTGGATCACTCTCCTGTCCTCAACAATTCTGTCAATAATGAAACATTGACTGTCCCTGCTCTTAACCTCAGAAACATGTTGTTCTTTATTGTTTTATTTTATTTATCATTCTTAATAAAGTCCTGTAAACATGTTTTACAATTAGTTAACAAATTAAATGTATTGAGATAACATTAATTAATAACATTATATAAATTTCAGGTATATAGGTTTGTAATTGATCATCTGTATAGTACATTGTGTGCTCACCACCCAAAGATTAGTCTCCTGAACATCTCTTTTAAACGATTTCCTATTTCCATATTACCACCTTAATACAGGCCTGCTTTTATTCCAAGGTTATTGCTAAAGCTTCCTAACGTGTCTTTCTGCTTTCAATATGAGTTAATTTTCATAAAATACTACTTCTGACATGTTCTGTTCTTTTTGAAACTCTTTAGTGGTTTGCAGTCACATAAAGTTCACACTCCTTAGCCCTTCTACCATTTGACTTTGTATTCCTCTCGTCCACCCATGGTAGGTTCATATTTGACTTTATATTCCTGTTGTTCTCCCACAGTAGATTCACTCTGTTCACGTCTATGACTTTTTGTAAATTTTTTCTTTGAAGCATACCTTCTTTACTGTGTCCTCCCTATTCTTACTGTATTCTCCTTCAGGCCTCAAATCAAATCCAGTGTTCTGCAGGAAGTCCTCTGGGCCGGGCCACTTCTGTCCATGGAAATTTCTCTCTCTCTCTGTCTCTCTCATTATTCACTATCATGTGCCCTTCTAGTGCCATCTTTCCATTATCAAGTTTTCCATGTATGAAAATACCATCTCCCCGTCCATGGTGTAAGCTCCTTGAGAGTAGACACATTCAGTGTTTACTCCACACAGATTAACACTGTGCTATCCTCATAATAGAGGTTCAATAAACATGTATTGAACACAACATTTAATAAAGAATGTATCAAGTACCACTAATATCTGTCATGTTTCCTGTGTAAAGAATTTCTGCTTGTTGCCCTGGCTGGCGTAGCTCAGTGGACTGAGCGCAGGCTGCAAACCAAAGGGTCGTCAGTTCAATTCCCAGTCAGGGCACACGCCTGGGTTGCAGGCCAGGTCCCCAGTGGGGGCCACGTGAGAGGTAACCACACATTGATGTTTCTCTCCCTCTCTTTCTCCCTCCCTTCCCCTCTCTCAAAAAATAAATAAAATCTTTAAAAATAAAAAAGTTAAAAAAAAAGAATTTCTGTTTGTTAATCTTGCCTACAGGTGGGACTCTACGTAAATTCTAAGGATATACTTGGGCTAAGGAAGGAGAACTGGGCCCATGAAACTTGCCTATTGTGTCCAGGTCCTGTGAATTGTGTGGCCGTGTAAAAGGCGTAATCATTTACAGGAAGAAAAACAATCGTCTGCTAATTTCTGCCTCTGTTACTAGAAAATGAGTTCTTTATCAGAATAATACATCTAATTTTGTCTAATTCTTAGCAGTGTTGATAAATCCTATAATTAAAAGTCATGTGTTTAAGGCTTGTGCTTTCATTTTAGGCAGTAAATCATTTCATTTTGAAAGATCATTTCCATTAGCAGAGTTCTCCCAGAAGCTTTCCAGATCTGTTATTAGTTGTAGCTGCCAATGAGAGAAACATTTGAGTAGATATTTCCCAGAATCATGGCATAAAACTGTCCACACAGTGATAGAAAGAATTTGACAAGGGAGTGCCAGCATGTGCCATGTTACTTTTCTTTGCAGAGTTTTTTGAGATATTGTTAAACCTCCAAGTAGGCACCAGACTTCTTTCTAAGCATTCATTTCCTGGGGATACATTTTTATATTTAATTCACTTGTGTGGTTTTAAGGATCCAAGACATATCCTAAATAATGAGAGAGTGAGTCTTAAATATAAAATAGATATTCTATAGGAATTGTTTTTTCTAGGTACTATTCCTCAGGTATATTTCGTCCAATATTTGGTAGTGAGTAAAGGGTTCATCTTTCAAACCAGGAAGGTCAGACATCCACTCTACCTGGATTCAAACGCCAAGCTCATCCTTGTCTAGCTACGTCCTTGGGTAACGTATTTAACCTCAGCTTCTCAAGTTTCCCGATCCATAAATGGAATATTTTTTTCCTTTGAGGGATACATACACAAACCTATACATGTGTTTGTGTGTGCGTGTGTGAATTTCTTTGGATGGGATGTGTATTGTTTCTCTTAGGGGAGATATATGTATTAACTTCTTTAAACCACTTAAAACTATGGCAGAGAAAAACACTAATCAAAAATGTTAATTATAGGTTGGGGGCAGTGAGTGCCTAGAAAAGAAAAGGTATATGCAGTGCTAAATAAGAACCATCTGTCAAGGCAAAAGGGCCAGAATACAGAGCAAATGAGCGGGGAGGTCGCGTGAGCAGATAAGGGGGATGGAAACTCCACCCTGGGGGGAGGGCCCTGCGCTGGGAATCAGAGCCCGGGCTTCTGGCTCTCACTCTACTCACCAGACACACTTTAAAAAAAAATATTTAAAACCTTCAGGAAACCAGCCACAACGTAGAACGGCTTCATGAGCACAAATTCTGAAGTTCTGGGACTTGCCTATTTCTCCGTTGGCATTACTAAATCATTCAAGAGCCAGTAATGAGTTCCATAAACCTGCTCTTCCTTTTCTCCCTTCTCCCCTTTTGTCCTCCGCTAAATGTGTAAAGGAGTACAATAAAGTACCTTTTAGGGAAGCTCAGAGTCTGTCTTTGTTTTCCAAACACTCTAACTGGTCTTTGAGTAGAACTGTCTTTCAAGGTGGAAACAAAAAGGAACCCTAAATAAAGGTTGGTTTAAAAATTCAAAATTAATGTAGCTGTCAGGAGTATCGAATGTGATGATTTACTTGAAGTGCTTAGCAGGGTGGGCACCCTGGTCCTCTGAAGAAATGAAGTCCCTATCAAGCAGAAGTCATTTGCTCTCTTTGCATTAGAAATGTACTGCAAATGTTTTTTTTTCCAACTCACAGCCCCAGGAAAATTAACTCTCATGTGGGGTTTGGGGAGGTGGGTATGGCAGTCTAGAGTATCAGATGCAAAGGCTTCTAGCAGGGGAGGGCTTGGCTCTCTGGAGGACTCAGCAACTTTGGGTCAGAGGCCAGAGCTGACATGCGCCATGGACAAATCTAAAGAAAACCGTATGTCAGAGCCTGTTAGGACTACAACTCTACCTGGTGATGGTCCAAAATGTGTTCTGGTGATTCAGTAATTTCCTCCTCAGCATCTGTTACCTGCCAATAGTAATCAGGCTCAGGGGGTCTTGTGTCCTTCAAATTCCTCCCAGTGAGTTCCTTCACAGCACAAAAGCTTATCTCCAGCCCTAAACCGGTTTAGAATCTGAAGCTGAAGCAATTGCAGGCAGCCAGTATCCCTCATCCTGTCCCCAGGACACTGAATAATACCCAAAAGAGTGAGCAGCCCCAGCCACGAGCCCTTGGAATAAATTCTGAAAAGAAACTGACATCAAAAAGGAAAACTGCCCTGGCTGGTGCGGCTCAGTGGATTGAGCACTTGCCTGGGGAACCAAAAGGTTGCCAGTTCGATTCCCAGTCAGGGCACATGCCTGGGTTGTGGGCCAGGTCCTCCATTGGAGGTGAGAAATAGGTAACCAACCAATGTTTCTCTTGCACGTCAATGTTTCTCTCCCTCTCTTTTTCTTCCTCTCCCTTCTCTCTAAAAATAAATAAATAAAATCTTTAAAGAAAAATGAAGACTGAAAAAAAGACAATGGGCTTTGGAAGATTTTGAAATTGGTCACCCTCTGGTAAAGGCAAGTTTGAAAATGTTTGCCTAGTGAGAGAAAACAAGGCAAGTTTATCCTGGCTCTGAAAGTCTTATTTAAAGCTCAACTGGAGAAAGCAGAAGTTGAGCATCAGCTGATAACAGAAACAGAAATACAGTCCCACCTGTGGCACCCTAATATTCTCAGACTGTATGGTATCTCCATAACGCCACCAGAGTTTACTTAATTCTAAATATGCACCTCTCAGAGCTGTCAGTAGCAGTGATTTTCAACCTTTTTCATCTCTTGG
>PVJI01020036.1:0-29805 GCA_004026765.1 Micronycteris hirsuta
AATGTAATTATGATGTGCCTTGGTGTGTTCCTCTTTGGGTCCCGCTTCTTTGGGGTTCTCTGAGCTTCTTGGATTTCCAGGAAGCCTATTTCCTTTGCCAGATCTGGGAAGTTCTCGTTCATTATCTGTTCAAAAATACGTTCAATTTCTTGGTGTTCCTCTTGTCCTTCTGGCAGCCCTATGATCCGGATGTTGGGTCATTTACAAATGTCTCTGCGGTTCCTGAGTCCCTCCTCATTTTTTTGAATTCTTGTTTCTTCCTTCTGGTCCACCCCATTGGTTTGAGTCCCAGCTTCCTTTTTTCCCTATTGAGAGGCAGTTTGCCCGGAGGAACTCACCCCAGGAGCGCCTAAACAAAACACTACCCCGAGCAACGGGTGACCCTTGTAACTGGAGAGGCAAGTGGGAACCAGCAGGGCCGAGACTGGTGGAAAAGGCAGTGGGGAACTGGGGAGCAGAGGGTGATAGGAAGTGGCGGTGAAAGGCAGAGGCCATTGCTCCCTCCCAGGCCCCGCCCCCAAAGGAAACGTCACAAAAAAACGACCCAGGTTACCAGGCACTGACAAACACCTAAGACTCCGAACGGTGTGCCGAGATAAAAAAGAATGAAAATGGCCAAAATGAAAGATCAGAACAAATTACAACTAACGGACGAAGAGATAGCCAAATTAACAGATGCCTAGTTTAAAACACTGGTAATCAGGATGCTCACAAAACTGGAAGAAATAGTTGAACAAACGAACAATACGATAAAGGTAATGGAGGAATTTTACATTAGTTACTCTTTAACAAGAAGATACTGCCCTGGCTGGTGTACCTCAGTGGATTGAGCACGGGCTGCAAACCAAAGAGTCACAGGTTCGATTCCCAGTCAGGGCACATGCCTGGGTTGTAGGCCAGGTCCCCAGTGGGGGCCACATGAGAAGCAACCACACATTGATGTTTCTCTCTCTCTTTCTCCCACCCATCCCCTCTCTAAAAATAAAATAAATAAAATATTTTTAAAAATATTAAAACAAAACAAAAAACAAGAAGATATTCTCACTAGAAATGCATCAGCAGACTATCTCATTATTCTGTGACTTCAGTACCATGTTTTTTTCAAAGAACTGTACAATTGAGTGATGATTTGGTATGTGTCAATCCAAGAGGAGAAAATAAAGGAGTCCAAAGTTAGTATTCTGATGGTGAAGTGACAAAGACAGTTGACTGTTGGCAACTTCACCAATTCTTTCATTGGGTGAGTTTAATGGTTTCAACTGAATTACAAGACAATCATTCAAAAACAATCATCCTCTGTGGGCAGCATAAGCCCGACAATGCTCTACCAGTTGCTAGCAAGCCAGGCCATGTTAGTGAGATCGGCTTTTGGTTAAACTTCAGACAACTCGCCCACATCACTGAGTGACATCAGAAGCTGACAGAGAGAATGTGGTTTTATGTTGCCATGGTACAAGGAATTCCCCAGAGAGACAGATACCCATGCTATGATCTATTTGCCAAGGTATTTTCTCAATGTATCCTTTCACTAAAAACTGGGGCCATTTCCATTACAGATGGAAGGTGATTTATCAACCAGGGAAATTAAATGGAAATGAAAAGTTTTTGTAGTTATTTGAAGTTGGTTCTTATGGATTGTTTCCAACCATTAATGTCTAATAATAATTCTCTTTAACTCTATATCCCAAGAAATCACATTGTATTTAGTTGTTACTACAATATTTGAGTATTATTATAAATGCTATTGTTAAATCATTGTTTTCCTATTAAATCTATGCTTTCTTAACTACACATTTTATTGTTTTAACCTTAGTTTTAACATAAAATATTAAAATTATAAAATATAATACTGGGTAATATATTTTAAAGATATTATGAACACATAAGGCTTTGGCATAGAACTTACTGAATGAATTATACATAGCAAATAATAGAAGCTGATTAATCAATTCTAATGCATTTTTAAATTTCTAAAGGACTTATAGCTGATTTATATATATACATTTGCATTTGGCTCTGTTTTTTTCTTAGTAATTTCTGAATATTTTATTTATTATAATCATTTTTATAAGACTCTTGAATGTTATACATCATTACTTCAACATTACAGACTGTTAAATTTAAATCTTAGGAATGAAAAATGCTTAAGTCAAAATGTCAGACAGTCAAATGTATTATTTAGTAGACTATTCTTGATTCTGAAATAAAATTTGTATTTTCCCAAAATACTTAGATAAATACAGTCATTTGGTAATTAATAATTAGCTCATGCTACCTGAATATAAACAGATCATTGATGTGGTTCCAATGTGATCCTCCAAGCAGGTTTTCTGATTAATGCCTTCTTGCAATAATGTCTCCCGTCTGTGATCTCCACAGCAAGTACCGCCTGCCCCATGTATTGACATTTGCTTAATTTCCAATTTGTACTTTATATTATCAATCATAATTTTCTCTGAATTTTTAAATAATTTTATATCCCCAAGAATATGGTGAGTATCTCTACAAAACTTTTATGTATACCCCATGACACCAAAGAATATTGATAAATCCCCTTGATGTCACAGAACAACCACGAACTATGGGTTCTGTTTTATTGAACTTCAAATGCCAGCTTCTCCATGTTTTAACTGTGTAAACTTCAGAAAGCTGCTTAACTATTTTTCGTCTCAATATCCATATCTGTGAAATGAGAACATAGGCACCAAATTCCCTTTCATCTTGTGAAAACTAAGTGAGATGAAGCACACCTTCTTAGACCAATGAAATAAAATCAGGAAGTACACTTAAGATTATAGAGTATACAATTTTGAACTAGGACAAAAATTTCTATAACCTATATGTAACTGATGTAGGTTCAGCTGCCTGCCATAACAAAAGCCAACACTCTTGAGACAGGTGCAGGTGAATTGGAAAGAGGTTTATCTGAGTACCATCAGTCTCAGAAGACAGGGGACTCTTGGCTCAAAGCCCATCTTTACAACTCAGTGCAGGCAGGGGGTTTTATAGGGAGGGAGAGGGAAAGCAGGGCAAAAAGCTCAGGGAGAGGGGGCTGTGGATGCACAGAAAGTGTTTTTGCTGGTCCGGATACGATATGGAGCTTTAATATCAGCACACTGGAACTGGTCAGCGCCTGCCACACATTCCTGCAGTTCAGCGATCTGCACCAACCGAAGCGGTCAAGGCCGTTTCCTATACAAACAAGAACTGAAACTGCTAATGTCTACATATATAGTTATAAGGAAACTGTCAGTATGTGAATTCTCTTTATCAGTTAGTACATTTTATTCTTTTTTTTTTTTCATGGGCAGTCAGAATAGTATGGAGTTTTTATTCCCTATTACATATTGAAAAAAACTCCAACTAAGTCTCTAAATGATTGTTTTTACTACTAGGAGTTCCTGACTTTTTAAAACATCCTATCCCATCATTTAAGGTTTCTTATTATTAGAAATTTTTGAACGAAAGGAAGTCTTCTCCCATTTATTCTCAAACATCAGTTTATTATTTTGCTTCCCTAAGCAATGGTAAACAAATATATGTCCTATTTCAAATGATAGATTCTGTGAAATTATAAGAATAAAAACATCTTTGGATGAGGTTGTTCAAGTAAGTTGTTCAATTAGAATGCAGTTCTGGCTGCCATCAATCCATATTTCTTCAGCTTAAATACTAAATAATTTGAGAGTCGGTGAAATGAATTTCCAAAGATAACCATACATTGAATACATTAAGATAGCAAATGATTTATCACATTAGAACTAAATATCCATGGCATAGTATTAACATATTTTTTTTAGCTAGTAATACTCTCACAAATTAAAGTTATTTTGGAATGACTTAGTCTTAGAAACACACATTGAATTGTAATAATATTTTCCATTTATTATTATTTCTCCATTACGTTTGTCAACAATTCTGAGATTACACGTCAAAATTGTTACATTAAGTGGAGAAGTCCATTTAAACAGCTTGAGATGACTAGCTATCTTGAGCAATCATTTGCTTTCTTAAATGTTCTTTTTTTTTTCAGTTTAATTTCTATTTCTCAATTCCAGATCAAAGACTACTGTTTGTCAAATAAAAGTTAAGTCGTTTTCCTGATGAACTGGAGGGAAAATGGAAATATTTTATTTTATAGAGATAAAACTCTAATTTAACTAAACATACTTTTCCCTTCTTAATAGAAAATTAAACAAAATAAAAGAACAACAGAAAACATTTAAGGAGAAGAATTTGGGTGATCCTGAAAGAGCAGTAAAAAGAAAAACTCAAGTTTGCTAAAGCAAGAGAACAAAAGAAAGAAAAACAATTCACAGGCAAAAAGTACATAAAAATCACAAATAAAATTTTTGAAAGTTTTATGCAGCAGCAATAATTAGTTTTAGTATTTTCTTCCCTTAGAATTTTTGTTTTATGTAGATTAATACTTTTATGTATTCATAGTTTATTACCTTTATTTTATATTATTATATTAATATAATTTTATATATTAATGTTTATATTATTTATAAACAATACAAATATATTTATATTTATAAATATTATTTATATTATTATATTTATATTATTATATTAGGGTATGGCGGGGTGTTCAACCTGTGGCCCATGGGTGGCTCAGGACGGCTATGAATGTGGCCCAACACAAAATTATAAATGTGCCCTGGCTGGTGTAGCTCAGTGGATTGAGCACGGGCTCGGAACCAAGCGGTCCCAGTTCGATTCCCAGTCAGGGCACATGCCTGGGTTGCGGTCCAGGTCCCCGTGAGGGCCATATGAGAGGCAACCATACATTGCTGTTTCTCTCCCTCTCTTTCTCCCTCCCTTCCCCTCTCTCTCTAAAAATAAATAAAAAAAAAATCTTCAAAATTGTAAATGTACTTAAAACATTATGAGATTTTTTGTGTGTGTGTGATTATGTTTCACAGTGTATTTAATGTATGGCCCAAGACAAGTCTGCTTCTTCCAGTGTGGCCCAGAGACGCCAAAAGTTTGGACACTCCTGGAACAGGGATTCATTCATATTCTAATATATTTAAAAAGGTCAACATGAATAAGTGTGCTTTTTATCTTTATGTATTATTTGTCCTTGCTTTAAAGTAAGCACCAGTTTGCCAGACTCACTTATTAGGTCGAGTAGTATATCGGTGGAGCTTGCAGGGCTGTTTATGTATACAACCAAGTCATTTGTGGATAATGACAGCTTTACTCCCTCCTTTCCAATGTGGCTGCTTTTTACTTCTTCTTCTTGTCTGATCACTGTGGCTAGAATTTCCAGTACTGTGTTGAATAAGAGTGGTGAAAGCAGACACCCTTTTCTTGTTCCTGATCATAAAGGAAACACTTTTAGGTTTTGCCCACTCAATATGATGTTGGCAGTAGGTTTTTCATATATGGCGTTTACTATGTTGAGGTATACTCCCTCTATTTCCAATTTCCTGAGTGTTTTCATCATAAATGGTTACTGGATTTTGTCAAACACTTTTTCAGCATCTATTGATATGATCATGTGATTTTTATCCTTCATTTTGTTTATGGGATGTGTCACATTTGTTGATTTGCAAATATTGTACTATCCTTGAACCCGTGGAATAAAGCTCATGTGATCATGGTGTATGACCTTCCCAATGTATTGTTGGATCCAGTTTGCTAATATTTTGTTGATGATTTTTTAGCAGCTATGTTTATCAAACTTATTGACCTGTAATTTTTTTTTCTTTGTTGTATCTTTACCTGGTTTTGGAATTAGGATAATACTGGCCTCATGAAAAAGAGTTTGGTAGTTCTTATTCTTTAATTTTTTGGAGTCATTTGAGAAGGATAGATATTCGTTCTTTGAATGTTTGGTAAAATTTGCCTCTGAAGACATCTGGTCCAGGGTTTTTTTGTGTCTGGAGTTTTTTTTGTTTTGTTTTTTTTACTCCTCCAATTTCACTAGTTGTTATTGGTCTATTCAGGTTTTCTGTTTCTTCCTGAGTCAGTTTTGGAAGATTGTATGTTTCTAGTAATTGATTCATTTTGCCTAGGTTGTCCAATTTCTTGTAATATAGTTGTTCATAATAATTTCTAACAATCCTTTGTGTTTCTGTGGTATCAGTTTTTACTTCTCTTTCATTCCTAATTCTATTTATTTGCATCTTCTCTCTTTTTTCTTGATGAGTCTGGTTAAGTGTTTGTCAATTTTGTTTATCTTTTCAAAGAACTGACTCCTGGATTCATTGATTCTTTGAGTTGTTTTTTGTTTTGGGTTTTTTTTTTTTTTTTAGTCTCTATGTCATTTAATTCTGCTCTAATCTTGATTATTTCCTTCCTTCTACACACTCTGGGCTGTTTAAAAATAGTAAGGGTTTAATTAACATTTATTGAATGATTATTAGAATGCCTGCTTGATATTATTTATATTTTTGGTCCAGGTATATTTTTAAAAATTTAATTTTTCTAATGTATGTTTTCTGGCTCTGACTCAAATAGAGCAAAGATACTGTTTCATAGGTAATGTGAACAGCTAATGCATTTTGTGAACTTTTTATTTTTAACAAATAAAAGTTAAAAACGATATATGTATATTTTCCTAGATTTGTCAGTTAATATTTTGCCACAGTGGCTTTCTCTCTCTCTCTCTTATGTTCTTTGATATGTAATTTCAGCATGCACTTCCAATGAATAAGAACATTCTCTATGGAACTAAAATACAAAGATCTCAAGAAATTTAAAACTGACAAAATAGCATTATCTTACTTAGAGCCATATTCAGATTTCTTCCAAATATTTATATATTCTCCTTTATTATTTAATCCATAATCTAATCAAGTATCATGGATACTTTGAATTATCAGATTATATTTATTATAATTATTATTATTTAATAATACTTTTACTTTGGTTTTGAAACATAACACTTCCATAAAGCTTACTTTTGCTTTAAAATAATATGGCTTATTCAAGACTTTTGAACTACTTTAGGTTCTCTGGACCTAATTACTAAATTAATGGGTGGCCTGGGGGTGAATATATACATATATCTTTATTCTACAGAAGTAAAAATATTTTAAATTCAGGCTTTAAGAAGTAATTACTAATAGTATAACATATTGTTTTAAAAATGTGATTTTATAATAAGATTCTTAATGCTGAACTATGCATAGTGTTGAGGAACAAATTAGAAAGGTTTCCAGTCTTTAATATTCTTCTTTAATTACTTTGTTCTTGAATCTAAATTTCTTTGCAGAGCCTTCAAGAAAATGGAAAAAAAAAAAAACTGCCAGAAAATATATACAATATAAAAACTATTATTTTTATTTTTTTATTTTTAATACCATGGAGGTTTCTGAGAGAAATGAAAGTAAAAGAAAGCTATACCAGGGACTGTCCAAATAATTTATGCTATTTTAACTGAGCACTGCTTTTAAAAGCTACAAGAATAAACATTGTTGCATTGAAGAGGTGTCTGTAAGAAGTTAGTTAGAATAGATGTTTCAATCTGGGCCAATTTCACATATACTGTGAACAGTTGGGTACTATTGAACAAGCTTCGCACTTTACTAGTAAATCCTGCAGCCGATCTTGTCAAGAACCAGTGGTAACAGAAATCTAGAAATTATACATCAGCTCTGTACTAGAAGTTTCAAGGAGGTTTTCATTTTTATATATGCTTTTTTCCTGTGTATTTGTTTATGAAAGTTATCTAAATGAATTAGTTATAATAAATTATAGTCAGGTGGGTTACACATTGTACTTTCCCCACATGAACACAGTCAAAGGTTTAGTTTTGTCAAAGACCACTCTTCCTTGAACATGCTTTAGATATTAAGTTACTTTGAAGGTTCTTTAGACATGGACCATTTCCTTAAAATCATTTCTTCTTTCTCCTTAACTTTGAAGGAGGAAGAATAAGAAATGCCTCTATAGATTCTCATAAGCTTCAGAATCCCCTAACATATTACTCTGAAAGATGTGACATTGCGATTTTTGTCACAGTGTGTCAAACTATTGTTGGAAAATAACAAGTGTGAATTACATTCTATTTATAACTCTGCCACTGGTCATCCTTGTGACTTGGGCTGATTAATTGTTTAATTTCTTCCAGCCTGGGCTGTATGTTAGGGATAGGCCAGGATGTTTGGGTCAAATATGAAGTTATCTCAAGTCACTCTTTGGTTCGTGACCATTCAAAGTTTATCAATTTTACACAGAATAAACTAAAATGATTTTAAAACATCTTCCAGGGTTTTGTGAACTCTCTCTATGTGTTTGTCAAAACGTATGTCCATCTAAGATCTATCCCGCTCCACATACTGCCACTCCTGTTTTTTTGCCCTCTACATTCCTTTCCTGTTTTTCTGGAAATACCACATTCTCAGTGATGTGGACTGTATAGGCATCCCTTTTCAAACTTAGTTGGTTGCCAACGGATCTATATTTCTTCCCATAGCATGCATTGTGCCTATGACATAGGGCCAAAAGTAGAGCAAGACAGAGATGATGACTTATTTAGTTAATTAACTTAATGATAATCTCTCCTATCTTGTTTTTACTGTATCATGTATTATACATATATAGTCAGGAAAGTTGGAAAGTCAGTCATTTGATCATGAAAGAAAGAAATATCAATTAATAAAAAGATAGGTTGCCAAATTAAATATGTACACATAAATTACAGTTATAAAACTAAAATTTAATTATACTTTAACGTTAGAATGATAGTACAGTTAATATAATGTTCTTACAAAATGTACATTCATATCACTAAAGTGCTCCTTAGATTAACTTGGAGCAAACATTTCTCAGTAAATTGAATGTGATATCTTTAAACACAAAATATTACTCAGCATGTGGATAACCTATTCTCTTTAACTTGACATAGTTGTTTATATCTGAAGATTCTAATAATTCCCTTGGAAAACTAATTTAAGAAATAAATGGACCTACAGAAATTACATAAATGATAGCTATATAAATGAAGCTTGACTAAGAGGAAACATTTTGTTGGTATTGCAGGTTGATGCTCGAGATGGTTTTAAAAAAAGAAAAAAAGACTAATATTATAGTAGATATTATTATTAACATAACTGAAATCAGAGGCATTGTTTGACCTAATTTGGAAATATACAGTCTTTCTTCCTAAAATATGTTCTATGATGTACTAGAAACAAAAAAAATTTAAAAATATCCAAAATTATTAAAGTTTTAAGAAGTAAAAGTCTACTTTTCTGATATGGTATTTAGGGGGGAAATAAAGCTCGATGAGTTGATAAAACCATGAGTACCACTGACTTTATGGGAGCAGTAAACGAAAAACTAGGGAACACTTAATGTAAATTCAGAAACTATGAAAAAATCGAACATCCTTTGATTCTACTGGATGACAAAGAAAAGGAACTACAACTTTATTCATTTCTTGATTTCTACAATATCTGTAAATGGAAGGTCCACGAATGTTAACTAGGAGGAGCATTTTGGGGGTTATTTGTGTGTGTCAGTCAGCATGTGCGTGTGTAAGTTTGAGTTGGAGGGAAAGGATTCAGCAGTGACATAGGACTAAGATTTTATAAAAGGTCTATGATTTGTAATACGAGCACATCTAAAGTTAAACATACAGCGTTGAGTCTAAAAACATATACCATGAATAGCTACAGAAGCATTATAAAAAAGAAAGGACATCCCAGAATATTTTCAAAATTCAGATTTCTGCTCTGAGTGCTCCCACATTTTTTGATATGAAGACTGTCATAGCTGTCCTCCATCTTGTGAACTTAAAAATCAACATATAGCCTAACTTATTCAGTGTTAAATAAGAACTTTGATGTTTTTATCACAATAACAAAACCAGGCCTACACACATGGGGGAAGAAGGATTTTTCTTCTAGCCTTCTACATTCTTCTGACTGGTCAGTAAGTAAGTCAAAATGAGATAGATTAATATGAGAACATGACTATATTTAATTACCTGTGTATTCATACATTAGTGGATCAGAGATAGAAAGTAACAAGTGAGGTGTATATGATACCCTGAGCCAAAGAGTGAGGTGCAATGTCTTGGAACTTCAAAGGAGAGGAAGGTCATTGCAGGACAAGAAGAGAGCTGTTCAGTGATTAGAAGTTTGTCCTGCCCTAGGTAGGTTATGAAAACTTATTTCTCATGATAACTGTTATTATGGGGAAATCCCCCAATTTAAATTCTTAAAAGGAGAGGTACAGGTTTCTCTTGAGCCCACAAGGTTTCTATCACCTTCAGCTCAAAAAATCAACTTGCCAAAGTAATGCACATTAGGGATGCATGTTCTGAACCTCTTCAACACACACACACACACATTTCCTCTGAGATGTTTCTTTGAATGATTCAGATGCTTAGATTTGGTTTTGTTTTCTTCTTTTTTTACAACCCTGTTTAAAATTTTCATTAAACTGTGCCAAAAGCCTTGAGAGCAAGCATTGACTAGCAAAGATCAGCATCCAGTTTTAATTTACAGAGAGTTTAAAGTAGATGGTAAATACAAAAAAAAAAAAAATCTACATTTTTCTGTGCAGAAACCACATATGGTTTGCCTTCCACGGTCTCCCTTAACTTCCTCAAGTCCTTCACAGTCATGGTCAATCCATTCTCTTCCAACCAACGTGCTCTGAGCTCAACTCTTAGGCATTCAGTTTTGATTGCCCTCAAAAAAGAACTACTCCCCCTCTGATAAATGTTTGTTTCCATCCTTTCTTCATAAATATCACTTTCTTTATACATAATTTTTGTGGGAATTTCTAATCACCTCATGAACAATCATATCGTTTAATGCCAAAGTTTGAACATTATTTTGTTTCAAAATGGGTAACAATGTATAGTTCAATAATACACTAAATTATGCCACTTGTAAGCCAATTAGAGACCAGTCCAAGTTGAAATGCCCAATATTTAATATTTCCAAGTTGCGCTGAGACCACTTCTTTTTGAGATTACTATGGTAAATGCAGGTTTACTTTATAATCTGTTTCTGCTCACTTTTTCTAAGCAGCTATTCAAATAAGAAGGCACACCCACAAGTACAGGCAATTGTTTACAGCCATAGGAAAGATGGAATGCAGAGAGAAAAGAAGCCTTTCCTTTTTTACTACATTGTTTCGCAGAGACTCAGAGGTGCAGCTATTACTCAAGTCAGAGGAATTAATAATGTGATTCAATTGTAATTTAGCTTCATCTAAAAAATCTGCATTGATTATATATCATTTTCAAAACAGGAGAAAAATTAATGTTTACTTTTGTGGAAATAATAATGTTATTTATAATCCCCCTCAACTTCTCAAAAAATATCTGTTCCCCAAATAAAGAAATTCTCTTGCAATATTAAAAAAACAGGATTCAGATGCCATGTTTAAGTCTAAAAAATCCTAGGACACACAAAAATTCTTATGTTCATGTTACTTGTAAGATTTCAAATTTACATCTTCTCTAAATATTTATTCTCTTATTTTTATAGGTCTTCATATTATTTACTTCACTCATAATTTATAACTATATTGGAGTAATCACCTCTTTTATATGTGTACATCAATGAAGAAAAATTAGTATCTGTAATCAATGTTAAAAACAACTCAAACACCCATTACTAAGAGATAAGATTAATATTTGAATGTACATATTTACACTATTTTTTCATAATATTAAATTTGTTTTTATAATCCTACATATATAATGATCACACTAGACAGTTTTATAACCTTGTGTTTTTCACTTAACAAATGACAATTTTAATAATATATAATAAACAATGAACTATATATAATATTTACATATGATTTTAAATATATAAAATTTCATAATTTTTCACTGTTGGTTGATTTTTTGAATTATTATTGTACACAAAGCTTTAACTAAATTCTCATGATTCCCACTAGATTAGTTAGTAAAAGAGAATTGGCTTGATGAATGAGCACCCAGAGATAAAGTCTGAACTCCCTTAGTGCTTCGTACAATTCCAGCTTCCTGAAGAGCACAAGACAATACCTCTTTCCCCATAATTAATATTTTATGTGATGAGTAATAGGGTTACATTTTGGTTATATGTTTCAATAATTAGAAAAAAAGAGCAACACATTTCAGCCATAGTGCTAGAACTTAAGCTTGTATGTAAAAACAGTCAACTTAATAAAGAAAGCTACGTGTGTAAAGCTGTATTCCACTCTCTCCATCTTTCCTTCCTATCATCAATTATCTGCAACCCTGCACCTCCCTGCTCAGAATCACATGCACACTCATGTTTAAAATAGAGGTGATTCATTCAGTTAAACATTTCACTAAAGTTGATTGCACAGGAAGTAGATAAACCTAGGTCTGACAAAGTTATAAAACTCCCTGAGAATTTGACTAGGAAGAATGAATTACATAGTTTTTCTTTTTGTATTATATTTCTCTTTGAAACATGATCACAAAGGGGTTTTATTAAGTTTTTATACTTGTGAAGTGCTACCTAATTTATGTTATTGTTTATTCTTTATTTGAAGTCTACCTTTTAAATCTAGCTTTACAGTTGAAAAATTAACACACAAAGAAATTAAATGCTCTCAATGACACCAAAAACAACAAAAAAGACTGAACTCAGAATTCTTTAGTGATCAAAATATATGTGTGTGTGCTCAGTGTCATTTGTTTTATGATACGTATGTGTTTTTAGGTGGCGGTTAAAATACCACAGGTCCAAAACAGAATCTTCACTAGCTTGCAAAGAGATAACAAAAGAAACAAGCAAAAAAAAAAAAAAAAAAGAAAAACTGAACATTAAGCTAAAAGAGAAAATTCTATATCTTCCAGTCTTGTTTTTTCTTTTATTTTGAAAAAGAAGAAAAAAGACATTAAGGAAAAAGAAAATATATTAATTAATTAATCAATTATACTGACCTATACAACTCAGAGAGAATTTGGTCTTTAAATCTAATTCTTGGACTTGGGTCTAAATACCCTTAGTGTATGCCACATAGAATATAATGTACATCTCTATAGAAAAAAAATCTGTGTATAATACTAAATTCCAAAACCATATAAGTCTCTCCAAGAGGGATAATGGATTCCTCAAGATGGAATTTTAAAGCTTTTGTTTCAAAAATACAACAATTAAATAAAAATCTCAAAAACCTTGTATTTTGAATGTTTTTAAGGACCTCCATTTGGCTTGAAAAATTATAATAGTATTCTCATTTTAAAGTAATATCACACATTTACTTCCATAAAGATAGCACTTCATTGCCTAGAAAATACGTGAATTACCAAGTTTCAGTTGATCATATGCTAATACAATTTAATGCTTGACCCTTAATATTTTTATCTGAGTATTCTGTCTTAGAATTTCCTCCCTGATGCTTTGTTAGGAAATAAGGGAACCAGTAAAGATTTGTAAGAATGATAATGTCATGTTCAGAATTATTCTGTATCCCCTATTTCTTTCAGGAACTGCTTTTATTCTAAGCATCCTAGGGTAATTCAAGCATCCTAGGATAATTATCTTTTTTCCATTTCTCTGCTTGATAGCAAATATGTAACACTCACGTGTCAATAAAAAGAATGAATCATGGCTGTAACTCCTGCCTGAACCGATAATCAAATAATGAAATGAGTCCTTTGGAAGAATAATTTACCAAATCAGGACTGGAATCTCATCTAGATGTAAGATGTTGCCATAGTTAAGCTGACCATTATATAATAAATAGGTTAATAATGTTAAATGATTAATACGTGAATCCACTTTTTTCTTTTAGAACAAATCCTTCAACCCGGTTTGCCAGAAGCATTAATCCTTCTGGAGTATGTGGCAGACTAAAGCTTATTACAGAAAGAAAGAAAAAAAGCATTCAGTTTTGACATACATAATTAATGCAAAAATACTATAAACGAGGGAATTATTTATGCAGTGTTAGAAAATAAAATTTTCACAAACTACCTGAACTGTCTTATCGTTTTCAAACTGGAGGATTCTTGCCCATGGAGCTGATACTCTTTATATCCATAACATTAAAACACCGAGGCTGTTACTCTATAGAAAGCTTTGCAATGATAAGATTGAAAAAGAAGTATATAACTTTCCCTTCTCTTAAGAAGTGATGAGAATAAAGAGAGGTATAAGGGAGGAGAGTGAGGCAAGCGGAAATAATTATCAATTTTTCTCCCTCAAGGCATTGGTTTGGTAAGCAGAAACTCTGTTACACCCCATAGGTAAGAGGGTGGGCAGGACGGACACACCACCTCATCCCTCTTTCAGGCAGTAGAGCAATCAACTTTTGAGTCATCCCCGAATGAAGCTGAAATGTAGCAAAATGACTTGGTAAAATTTTGTGGGCCTGAGGTTTATTTCTCCCAAGTTACCCTCCATTTGAATGAGGCATGGATGCTGAGTTGCCAGGAAGTTATTTTTATAGGGTTCATTTTGTCAGAGAATATGACCTTATAAAACTGGGAGAAGACTGCCCAGCAGGAATGGGTGGAGCACTGGGAAGATACTCCCAGCATGAGTCAATGGAAACCAAACTGGAGCAAAAGCAGCCAGAGAGAGGCATTGGCTTCTGCTGGGCCACGAGTGGTCCTGCAGCAGAGCTCAGCCATAACAAACGCAGACAAGACAGCAGGCACATGGGGGAATCAAAATCGGTTAATATGATATTAACCTCCTCTGCTGATTCCCTCCAGGAAGAAGAAGAATTAAAATGGAAAAAGGAAGCAAACTGCCATTTTAAAACCCACATAAGATGCAGCAAGGAATGGAACACCGTTCGTCTGAACCGAGAGTACAGCTTTTCCCCTGTACTTCAGCTATATGTAAGAATCAGTGTGTCTCTGGTCAGATGAGATTATCTCTAAATGTTCTATTTTAAACTTTCATAAATATTTTATTTCAATGTTTAGAGATGAAATGAAGTTTTGGACAAAGTCTCGCCTTTACAAGATTAAAGCTTATTTAAGAAAAAAAACAAAGGCAAAAAACAAAACAAAACATGCAAATGTGTATATCAATAAACACAATAATCAAAGAAATTTAAAAGACAGTGATATATGCTGTATTTTTTGGACTATCGGATGCAATTTCCCCCCCAAATTTGGGAGGAAAATGGGGGTGCATCTTATAGTCTGAATGTAGCTGAATTATAGTCTGAATATTATTTATGGTATTAAATACTTTACCACACTTTTTGCTTCAAAAACTTTTTTTTTCCTATTTTCCTCCTCTAAAACCTAGGTGTGCCTTACAGTCCAAAAAATATAGTAATTATTATCATTTAACATGAAACCAAAATATTTATTAAACTCTGAAGTATTATACAACGCAATTTAGCGAACAGCCTTAACAGACACCTTAATACATATGGTAATGTACACAACCAAATACTCTGCTAAAATCTGTTATGCAGTAAGAATGCAGAATAAAAAACAGGCAAGTTCTGTTCTCATGAAACTTACATTCTAACCTTCAAAGAAAATAAATGTGATAAATAGGCCAAACACAATGTAAGTAAGATTAGCGTTTGGGGAATATTCATCACAGAGAAAAGTCAGAAGTAAAAATCTTAGTTGTAAATGAGTCTGGAACTGTGGAAGACTCATGATGAATAACAGGACGAAAGAAGGTATTCGAAGAGGAAATTGTTGGGAGATTAAACTGAAATACTAGTAATGGCTGGACTTTGCAGGTGTTGATTGCTAGGCTTTGTAGTTGGATTTTGTATCATAAATAGTGTGGAGCCACTGAAAAGTCTCAACCATGGGAGTAGCATATTTAAAGCCTTTCTAGCAAGGCCAATGGAGAGAAGGTAGAAGCCTGTGCCAATTACTGGTGCCCCGTGAACCAGATAAAGTCTCACAACACAAAGCTTAGGTAAATATCTTTGCACAGCATTATCAGGACACCCCTAAAAATTGCAGCAGAAGAGGAACTTGCTCTAATTGGCTCCAAGTCTTGTAGGAGTTCCTGTAGTTTGGGGAGGAGGGTGAAATTAAAGAATATAAGAAAACTACGTGCTCCTTCATTTATTCCTTCATTTCATTAACTTATTCATTTTTTAAATTTACGACATTTTTTGAGTATCTGCAATGTGCAAGTGATATAGCGACATGATAAGAATCCATGATTTATAAGAACCCATGATTGATAAGACAGGGTGTTCTTTACCAGAGGCACAAAACTCACACCATGTCACTTTGGTGGAATGAAGAACAGGGTAAACAGTATGCCTGGAGGCAAAAGATGCAGAGAGAAGACAGGATTCACAGTGCCTCTATGAAGGAAGGAATAGTTAGATTCTTATTCCCCATGAACTTATGGTTAAATTTGGTTTTTAAAAAATAGTAAAAAATAGCAAAGGGAGAGATAAAAAAGATCTCCTGGAGGAAAGGGACCAGGTAGGTAACGAACCAAGGGTTTAGGAGAGGGCCTTTTTGGTGAAGGGAAGCATGAGGGCAAAAGCTTATACTCAGGTGTGTGAGGAAAACGGGTTTGACAAGGATGGACTGATAGTGCATAATGACCAAGTCCTCCCTAGCAAAGTCAAATACGGTAAAGTAGACATTTCGATGCATTTGTCTGAATGAAGACTTTTATTTGTTGAATGATACTTCAAGTACTAAGACTGGATCATGGGAGGTGATCAGGCATGAAGATTTAAAGGGAGGAGCCGATCTTGCAAAGAAGGACAAAAATTTTTCTTTTGTTTAGAATTAACTGTTTTAAAATAATTTTATTCCTCCATGGTCAAAATGACTGAAATAAAATCAAGTGATGTTTCTCACTGGACTTGGCCATGAGATAAATGAACTGTATTTCATTTTTTCATTAATATATTTTGTTTTATGTTTTTGACTCATAAAAATATAAATGTTGGCCCTGGCTGGTGTGGCTCAGTAAATTGTGCACTGGCCTGCAAACCAAAGGTTGCCGTTTCGATTCCCAGTCAGGGCACATGCCTGGGATGCAGGTCAGGTTCCCAGTGGGGGGCATGAGAGAGGCAACCACACATTGATTGATGTTTCTCTCCCTCTATTTCTCCCTCCCTTCTCCTCTCTATGAATAAATAAATAAAATAAAAGCTCATGTAAAGATTGCTTATTTTTTATAAAATTACATACTACCAAGTCTGTCAAATTATATCACTATCTTTTAGATTATAAATGTATTCCCATTAAAATCAATACTTCAGAAAATCCTATGATCTGAAATAGCCAAAAAGAGTTATCTTTAGTTTTGTTTTGTTTTGTTTTGTTTTTGTTTTCTGGCTTCAACACATATCTTGAAAATTATTTATTTTCTCTTGACAATAATTCTTTTCACTTTAAATGAAATTATGATTATATAAAATAATGAATAAAATATTCAAGGAGATCCCTTAAAGATGTTTACACTTGAAGAAAACGTAGGCAGTTTATAATTGAAATCCTCATATTATAATTGTAAGATTTCCAGAGAGCATTATGGGTTAGACCTGTTCGAAGGTGAAAATGGACTTCTGCAGAAAGCCATGAGTTACTCTGCAGAGAGGAACAGAATGGAATTAAAAAGTATGATGATATTTAAAAATATAGAGATCTAAGTTAACGTATTTGCTCAACATTACTCAAGTGACACAGACCTGCATCGTTTAATTTCCCGAATCGACTCTCTCTTAAACCTTTAATATTCATCAAGCTTATGATGCACATGTTTTAAACAACACTTAGCAACCTCAAATAAAATATTTTTTCTTATCCAGGAGTTGTATGAAGATTGAGATAAAACACAATCTCTGACTTAGCATTTCATTTATGTCATAGCTTGGTTGGGGTCTAGGAGTCAAAAGTTATCTAATAAAAATAATCAAACCAAATCTAGATTATACTGTTATACTAGAATTCTGGATGATTGCAGTTATTCTTTTAGAACTTTACACGTTGGAGCAGAACGTTTTTGAAACTGACCTGTTCAGAAATGGTCTTGGGCTGACTTAAACCTCCTAAGATTAAAGTAATGGGTATGAATAGATCTGCTTGGGAACTGCTAAAATTGTCACCGCCAGCTGTCCATCTTGATTGGTCAATGGCTAGCCTGAAAGCAGAATGAACTGTGGAGCATGTGCTTAGAAATCTTTGACTTACTCTACTCTAATGAACAATGCAGGATTAAAGCATGCTACGTTAGTTGATAACTGTGAGACTGGTCTTGAAGTATAATATCAAATATATAAAATCCCAGTGTAATTTCCTAATCATTCCAAAATTATTCATAACCTTTTTTTCTGTTCATTCAGTCAACATATGTTTATATACTCCTTCCAGGACCTAGGAATTCAGTGATGAAGCATGCCATGCTAATAGGGGGAAACACCCAGAAACATAGAAACAAACAAATTAATGATGAATGATCCGAAGTGTGCAAAATAGAGTCATGTGATAGAGAATGTCTGAGGTGTGCTCTAGGTGGGTTATCAGGGAAGGAGCTCTCAATATCTGAGTTGAGACCAAAATAACGGACATCTGTCTGAAGGCCTGAGGGAGAAGTGAGAGCTGTCCAAGAAGTGAAGTTCTGAAGTGTGAAGGCTATAACATAAAACATGCTTGATCATTTTCAGACGGATAGAAGGCCAGCCGAGTTAAAACTTAGGGAGCTGAACACTCCTTAATGGAAGATCTTCTAATATGAAAGATGGTTTCATTTTCATTCATAATATAATAGAAACACTGGATCTCTTTTTTTTAAATGAGTAGAGAATTATATGACTTACATAATTTAGTGGACGTTGAATTTGTGGGGGCAAGAGTAGGCTCAAGAAGTTCTATAAAGAGACTTTTTAGTCAGTAGCTAAGGTAAGAGCCGATGGTATTTTAGATGGGATTGTAACATTTAAAAAAGTGAGGGATCTATTTCAGGATCTATTTTAGACACTGATGCAACAAAACTTACTTGTTAGATTAAAAATGTAAGGGGAAAAATAGGGCAAAGTGACTCCTAGGTTCTTGGCCTGAGTAGTGAGGTGGTGCTAATCTGAGTGCTGTAGGGTATGGCTAAGGGGTAGGTGAGAATCAAAACTAAGGGAAATGAATCAGAAAGAGAAAAACAGATACCATGTGATTTCACTTATATGTGGAATCTAAATGACAATATAAGTGAACAAGCAAGACTGAAGCTGACTCATACATACAGAGAATAGACTGAAGGTTGCTGTGGGGTGGGGGTGGGGGCTGAGGGAAATGGGTAAAAAGGTGAAAAAATTGAAAAGTACAAATTGGTAGTTACAAAATAGGCATAGGGAGGTAAAGAAAAACATAGGAAATATAGTCAATAATATGATAATACCTACGTAGAGCCAATAATATAATAATGATACAGGATGGGTACTAGACTTATCAGAGAAATCACTTCAAAAATTATGTAATTGTCTAACCACTGTAATGCACACCTGAAACCAATATAAATTAATATGGAATGCCAACTATAGTTTTACAAAATTCAAAACCTGAAATGTCGAGGTGACCGATAGACATCTCTTTGGTATAGATTAGCTATTGGTTATATCACTCTGGCATGCGTGGAAAAGGCCAAACTTAATCACCTGAAAGTCATCAAGGAACAAAAGATTTTGTTCCTTCAGTATTTGCATGTGTGATAGTGGAGCAAGAGACAGTAGAGGAACAAAGAGAAAGAATGATAAGAAGCCAGGCTATTTTAATGTCTCAGGGAACTAGAGAATGTAGTGTGCAAGGAAGGAGGGCGTGGTCAGATAGTTCAAATGAGGTTGACAATTTGATGAGAAGAGGAAAAAAATGCCCATTGGTTTGACAAGATGTAGTTATTGGTGACTCATTGACCTTAATAACTCGACTACACTATTTTGGACTGAGAAACTAAGCTGTAAATCTCCTATTATCCTCAGTAATGATGTAACAGTGATGTAATCAGTAGAATTATTTTTTAAAATTCTTCCCTGAAGTGGCACAAGCATTCTGAGAAAAGTGGTCAGAAAGGATATGATAGGATCTGGTAATGGATGGATGTTTCTCTGTGCTAACATCCATAATCACAAACACCAGTTACTTCCAACTCGGCTGCACTCCACATTGGGCACAGCCAGCAATTCCATACATACAACTGAGTGGAATGCTCCTCATGAACACCAGACATCATGTTCCGTTTGGTACATGTGGTTAAGCTTCTGAAGGATGAAACTTAAAACAGCTGGCCCCTCTGAATCCACCTTAAAGTCTAACGAAGGGAGACACTGTGGTTGTTAGGCATTTAACGTTTTTTTATATTTATATACTGTTATTTATTATATCTGATATTAATTAAAACATACAAGAGGATAAACTTACTTTTTTACTAGGGTAAGATAAATGTGGGAGAGCAGACTCAAAATAGCTCATTCTGAACATCAATCGATAAACCTTCTGTTGCAGAGTAAGCCTCAGTAAACAAAAACAGATATTTATAATTTGAGAAAATGTGGTTCCTAACTAACCATACATTTAATTACAACTAAAGAGATAACCTTTCTTGGTAGAATGATCAAATATTCTTATAGTTAATTACCATTTGTAAGGGAACCCGCAGACCTCTATACAAATTCAGCATAAATAGTTGTGTTGGTATTTCCTGTAAATGTTTAATTTAGTTATTTTTTTTTCAGTTGCTGAATTTAGCTGCTTACTAAAAGCTTTCTGTTTTGTTAACGATGCCACGATGAATTCCTCACATACTCCTTTTGCTGAAAGGTACATTTGAAAAAGAGATGGAGTTTGTAGCACACGTGTGCTTTGTTCATGGGTGAGGATTCAGGCTGAGAGAGGAAACCAGAGATGGGTGACCAAGAATTCCTGCTGTGATTCTGACTTTCGGTGTGATCCTTAGCAAGTCACTGAGCCTCACCAGGGGTCACTTTCTGAAGTGAAGTCAAGAGGGAAAGGTATTGGTTTTCTATCTTCCAGAAACTGACTGTGAAATAATAATGGAGGTTTTGAACAGAAATAGGAAGGTGCTGTCTCTTTACAAGTAAAGAGAGAAAATTCTGTGAGTTTGGGGTGTTAGTCTATTCAGTGGAAATGAAAAACATGTGTAGCTCTATCCTATTGCAATTAATGCAAAAGGCACACGTTTCCCACTTAAAAACATTTTTAAAATTTACTTTATTTTGAATGTTAGAAGAAACTTGAGAAACAGCGGTTTTCAAACTTTTTTGTTGTGCAATGTCCTTTGCAAAGTAAAATTTCTACCTTATATTATTATTTAATTTAGATAAAGTTGTTTTATTTACCTGGAAACATGGACAAGAATTCGTTTGACTTGTCTTCTGTTTTGGTCTCTGTCATTAGCCCCAGATAGATTTTGGATAAAACTATAGATGTACTGCATTAGGATGTGATAAAAGTCCTTTTCAAATTATGGAGTTTATAAATATGTAAGCTATTTGCCATTATCATACCCAGACACTTTTATCTTTTTTTTTTAAAGATTTTACTTTTATTTATTTTTAGAGAGAAGGGAAAGGAGGGAGACAGAGAGGGAGAGAAACAGCAATGTATGGTTGCCTCTCACATGGCCCTCACGGGGACCCGGCCCGCAACCCAGGCATGTGCCCTGACTGGGAATCGAACCGGGACTGCCTGGTTCCCAGCCCGCGCTCAATCCACTGAGCTACACCAGCCAGGGCAATCTTGACTCCATCTTAAGCAGAATTGGTCCTAGAATAATTTGCAAAGGTGGTAACATTTGCTTCTTTGTCACTCATTGTCTGTTCTGTATTCCTTATTTTTAGAAAAGTCTAAAATGTGTAGTGCTTTTTTGTTTCTTAATCTTCCTCCTCCTCATTACTGTATTTTCTTACTTCCATAGGCAATCTCCCATGACCTGGGCATGTAATTCTTTGCATTCCATTAGATTTACCTGATTTTCAACCCATTTCTTCCAGTCTTTTAAGTGGTAAATTTACTTATGTTTCCAGTAATGATTCCCTAGCTATTTATAAAGAATAAACCACTAACTATAATACAAACATAAATAAAATGTAGTTATTTCTCTTAAGGAAAGTATAGTTTAAGGAAGCAAACATGAAACTCAGCAAGAAATTTTAATACATTTATATTTGAGGTATTTTTTACCTAAACTCAGATATATATCACAATGCTATCTATAAGGATCCACTGTTTGTTGATGACTATAATTCACTGGGAACGAATGTGAATGCAATTCGAAATACCAAGACCTTTACAAGGTAAAGTGATAATAGTAATAATAAACCATAAATGTCGTTTTGGTGCACAGACTGTTTTGGTCAGGATTGGTGCACAAGCCGATTAGGTCAAAACTGTGATATAAGATAAATAAATGAAATTATAATAACTCATTTATATTTTTCCCTATTTACTCATTTAAAAAAATCCTCAAACCAATACCATAACTCTTCACAGAAGCAGAAAACAGTAATCCCTTGAACTTTGATTTAGGCCCAGCTGTGAGCCTAAATGAGAGGTCTTAGAAGGATAATATATAGAACTATTCTTTCTTTCTTAATACATGTTCTTTAACAAGTGCGTTAACACAAAGAAGAAGTAACTAGGTAACTAGGGCATTTTAACCATTATGTCTATGAGACATAGGCAATGAGAGACAGAGAGAGAGAGAGAGAGAGAAAGAGAGAGAGAGGCATAGGTTTATGTAGGTAACATTTGGTTCCCTGCAAGTCTTATATTTCGTTGTTGAATGATTGCTGAGTTTTGGGGTGTGGCCATCAGTGTTTTGAATTGCAACCGTTATACTAAGTGACTATTACACAAGTTAAGGAAAAAATGAATTTGCTTATTGAATGCCAAGCATTAAAATATTTAGCAGTACGAACCCTAACAAATCTTGAAAATAACGGCTGCCATTACAAAACAAAAGACTATTTCCAGTAAATCTCACACTGTGAGCATGTTTGATCACAAAATCATTTCATTAACAACTAAATACATAAAACATGACAGTATTTATTATTTATTTAGAAGTATTGCAGTAAAAATATGGGTATGGGCAAATAAAAAGAGTTTGCAGTTTCTAAAAAGGATGAATTTTAACTTAGTGATCTTTATATTTTAGAGTTTAAAGCAATCACGTTGTCAACATTCTCTTTATATAATTCATGTTACATAGTCTGTAGAATATATAGAATAATATAAATGAAATACTTAAGAAAAAAAATATATCCAAAAGCCTTACTGTAGATTACAGTTTAAAAATAATGCTATTTTTGTACTTCATGAGTTTTTAAAAACATTTAAAAGGATTGAACTTATTTATTTTCGGAGAGAGTAGGAAAGCGGGGGAGGAAAAAGAGGAGAGAAACGCTGATATGTGAGAGAAATCCCGATCAGTTGCCTCAGGCATGGCCCCAGCTGGTGACTTGGGCCACAACCCAGGTCATGTGCCCTAACCAGGAATCAAACTGGCAAACTTTTTGTTTCACAGGCCAGTGTTCAATCCACTGAGCTACACCAGCCAGGGTGTATTACATGAGTTTTGAAATTTATGTCATAAGGACTATATTGCATTTATTATTTAATGTTAAAATTAAAGGAGTACTATTCTTTTCATTAAATAAATTTAAGCAGGTCTTTTTAAGTTTGTATTTCTAAACTTTTGTACTTTATACCATTGCATATTTATTTTTTGGTGTACTCTGGGCTTTCATTCTGAAGATTAATGTTTATGTCTTTATAGTTTGTTGCATTTTATGAATTGGTTCATATTCTAAATCATAGTAAAGATGCCTGGTTTCTGAGCCTTGAAGGCTTGTTCCAGTTTATAGAACAAAGCTATTTTTATGTCTCTAGGACACTGTCTTATTTTGCATTTTTATATAGTGCTTAGAATTTTACCCAAAAATTCCTGCAGATGATTTCAAAGTGTTTTAACACATAGTTATTCCTCATATAGCATAACTAGCCAAATACAGGATTCGTGTTTTTAAAATTAGAGAACTATGACTGAACATATTACAAATATTGTGTACTTTGTGTTAATAGAACAAGAAAAATATAAAAAGAGGGACAAATGATTTTTCATGTAAGAAAATAACCTAACATTTGTGTTTTTCCACCAAACTTTATTAAATGTTTTCATTTTGAAATTGCACTGTCTAAACAATTCTTTGTTCTGTGTTTTGTCTGTTGTGCTTAAAATAATCTAATTTCTTTATTATATTATTTCAAAATCTATGTAATCATTTAATTGATGAGAAAAATCTCAATAACTGGACAAAAAATATAATGAAAATATTTCCTGCTGTTGATCACTTAATTTGCCTCTGATTTTTTATTGTTTTATAGATTATGTTAAGAGAGCATCTTTTATGCATAAATCATTTTTATACTAATAGGAAGTGGTTTTAGAATTCATAGCTGCCTTAATCGTGGTTTCCGTTCTTTCCAGTTTACCGTCTCTTCTGTCACAGCGTCAGCATTTCGTAAGAACAACTAGTTGATTCAAATGTATTTTTTGGCCTCCTTTCATCCACCTCATGCTCTCTTTTCTCTTCTGTCACCCTTTAGACTCCGTGGTGTTTTACTGAGACCATTCCATTGTACACGTCCTAGAATGTTTTTATCCCAAACCAATTTTATCATACTTGACTGATAACCCTAGATAAATCCTGCTTTCCATTGCCCTTTATACGTTCTGGTATGGCTAAACGCAATTGCCAAAACACATACAGACATTCTGGCCTTTAAATCTCTGAAAATTGGTCTTGATTCTCTAAAAGGTAGGTGGACTTTAGTCCATGCACTGTGCCATATTCTTGGATGACTATTTCATTACTTGCTTCCTTTTTCAAGTTTCTAGTAACTGTTTCCCTACACTTTCTTTCAGCTTATGATTTAGCCTCCCATTTATGTTACAGAACAGATAGAAACAATCAAAGGAGAACTTGCATGGCCTTCAGAAGGAGCCACCCCTTCCCACACTTTGATCATGGACTTCTGTCTGTGATACAATATACTTATGTTGTTTAACTCATCCACTTTTGGATGCATTATTCCCCCAAGCCCAGCAGATTAACTGGTTTGTTTTCCTTTACAAATTAGAAGTTCCTCTTTGGGTTTCATTGATCTTTATATAAATTCTTCCTCTAATTCCTACCAATACACAAATTGGACAGAGCATCAATGGAATGAACAAATAAATAAAAGAATGAGTCAATGAATGACACCAAGATGAAAATACCCAGATTAATTACTGTGGCTTGAGTTTATAAGACAAGTATAAGAAATTGTTAGAGAAGTTTTGAAAATATATGTTAAAAAATAACAAAACAAGGTGGCGTTTGTTCTACTGAAGATTTATGTAAATACTAAATTTTTGTGGCCCCTTTCAGTTCAAAAAACTCTCACCTCTTTTTTATTTTATACACACAAACCCACTGTTTTTCACAGATGCTTCAGCAAGACTATTTTGCATGAAAATGTATTTTCAAATAATTTTTTCCTGAGTCATTACCTCCAGTCCAATTCCCTATATCTGATTCCCTATGTAAACTTCTGTGACAAATGAAGTCTACTCATATTGATAAATCTCTTTATTGTCCCTCATCAGTGTAAGGGAATTTAATTTGCCAAAATACTTGAACTGTAGAATAATGCCTCCAGGATATATTTTTATACATCCAATTTTAGGAAAAAAACTAAAGATTTGTTCTAATTTCTCTACCTTTAAAAATAAGATAGAAGAGTTTTGAAAGGGGTCAAGAACAAAAAATGTTATAAAAAATGAAAGGGTGCCACATACTAGACTGAGGAGCTTCTCAAAAGAATTTTAAAAAATATTAAAAGGAAATGCTCTGTGCTGGATTTTTCTTAGGCTACATTGGTTAACATTTTAGACTTCTGCTCTTTTGTAGGAATGTGTGCAACATTATCTGCAGGGGAAGCATCCTTGTTATCAGCGAGTAGTAAAAACAAATAATTAGGTTGCACTAAGGTAAATTATCAAACAAGATGACAGCTAGGGATTATCTCCTGAAGAAGGTAATGGAATGCTCTTGCCTTATAAATCCTATTTTACTCTGTAAGATACTACATAGGGACTTGAATTCAGAACACTTGCTGATTTTAATGAGTATGTTTGCTTGAAAATCTGGCAGACAAGCACTTGAAATCCTTAGCAACTATACGAAACTGATCATGATCATTTTAATTTATTTCCCATCAAAAAGACAATGCTAACAGATAGTATCTGCATTTAAGACTTTAATATGGCTTCACTGTGTTCCTCTACACATCTGATAGAGCCTGCTTAATTCATTTTATAATTTATCACTTATGAACAGTGTGTCAACCAGTGATGGTATTAATATACTTCTATTTTCATCATGGGTTTCTAAATTGGGAAGTATATTTATAATCACAGCAGGAACATAAAATAGGTAGAATGGGTGTTTTTAAATAATCATGAGTTGTTCACTTTATGTTTTATGAAAATAAAAAATAAGTATAATTGCATTTTTAAAATGCCTTCTTCATAGTTATTAAACACTTCAAAACTATATTCCTTATAGAAAACTATTTCCTAAGTTAACTGAAAAGTCATATAAAAAGATATAAAACAACTCTTAGATTTCTTTCTTATCTCTATGGTCATTATGCCATAAGTATCGATTAGAGATCACTGACTTTCCTCATTTTTTGCATTCTTTATCAACTCAAAGTTCTAATTTTTTTTCTTTAATACAATACCTAAACATATGTGTTTATTGAATGATAGTTTTGAAATATAGACTGAGAATAAAAGCAACTCTAAGATACTAGACATATTCTATAAACTAATAATATAAAACTACAATAATAAATAAAAGCAAAACAATACTGGGAAATATTTTTCAATACACAGGCAACAGTTATTTTTAAAGGGCAGCACTACTCTAGTGTTTCTCTACATATAAATTAAAAATAGAAATAGCATCTGCAGAAAGAACTCTACATGCTGTACTAAGCTAAATATATCTTTTTTTTTAAGTAGATATCATGCAAAATAAATTTCTGAGAGGATAACAAACCTCCACCACTGAAATATACTTGTCACAGTGCACGGTCTAGTTACTGCGATTGCAGAGTAAGGCATACACAGCTACCCAAGCAAACGCTTATTGACTTGGCACCCATTTCCTAGCGGAACAGGCTCATCAAATTGTAAATAGGAAACATGCCATCCTCACAGATGGCTGTGGGGATTTGAGCCAAAAGTCCATGAATGAACATCAAATATGTTTGTTGAGGGCAGGAGACCCAATCAAAAACGCCCCAACAGCTGTCTTTCCCAAGGTAGTGAACCCAGGGTGGAAGGCACCTGCCACTCTATCTCTTGTGAGATTAAGTTCTCCCAAACCCCTCAAGGTAGAAGTTGTCTTCTGTCTCTCATAGCAAATAAACCATGAGGAATAATCTATATATACCGGACTATGTGCATGTGTGTTTGAGTTCAAAAAAGTGTTTTCCTTGTAAATATGGAATTTCAGTTACCATCTTGAATGTCTGCTCCAAAGAAATCACACATGTACACTCAAATCTGAAGTTGGTGATACGTATTATGATCATCGTCAAAATTATTTACAGTCCCAAATCTGTCTTTGACGATAACAAACTTCTGATGTAAGAAGGCCTACTGGGGAGTAAATGTTACTTAAGTCTTTTGAGCTATTCTTGTCTAGATCCACTTCCCAACTGCTTTTAGGAAACACAACACAATATGAGAAGAATAATTATGGTCTTATTCCTTAGAAACTGTAAAAACCTGATCAACATATATGATATATCAATAAAATGAAGATTCCTTAGGAAAGTAGAAAATTTTAAAAATAAAGAATAAAAGAAAGAATTATAGTCAATGATACATGAAAATACATTAAAGTTAATTTTTTAAACATTTTTTTAAAGATTTTATTTATTTATTTCCAGAGAGAGGAGAAGGGAGGGAGACACAGCAATGTATGGTTGCCTCTCACGTGGCCCTCACTGGGGACCCGGCCCGCAACCCAGGCATGTGCCCCAACTGGGAATCGAACTGGAACCCTCTGGTTCCCAGCCCGTGCTCAATCCACTGAGCTACACCAGCCGGGCTAAAGTTCATTTTAATTAGATGTAAAAAAATAAAGCTGTTTGGTGAATTATTTTTATCGATCAGATTAGTAAAGACTATTGTTAAGAAATAGTTTTCATCACTCTTCATGAGACCATAAGCACTATAACAATCTGGGATGATCATTTGTCACACACACACTTGCATACACACAGAGGACAGAAAGGGCGAGCAGAGGGAGTGAGGAAGCAGGAAGCAAGTGTGAGAGAGAGACAGGGGAGGAGAGGAAAGGAGACACATGGACTGATGTTCCCCCTTATTGAAGAGCAGTGGCAAAGACCAAAGGGAACTACTTAGGTGTTTATATTTCTGTTTTTTTTTTTCACTTTGTGTTTGCTTTTGTAAAGTATATTCATTAATATCATAATTTTAAAATTATGTTTTCAACAGAAGTAAATTAAATGAAAATTCTGTAAACCACACAAAATTATGAAAATACAGTAAGGTTATATATAAATGCATAATAAATCTTAGCTAAGGTTTAATTCAATGCTCCTTACTTCAGATTGTAAAATATATAATTATGGAATCTAATAAAATGCAGATCCTGTAGCTCCACTTTTAGGGTTTCTAATCAGTGTATGTAGAGAGTGAACCATGAATCTACATTATTAACAAGCACTCCAAATGATTCTGATACCGGTGTTCTCTGTGGACTTCATAGACTTTAAGAAGCACTCTATTGATAAACTAAAAACAAAATACTGGGTATTCTCAGTATACTCCCAACAGTGGAGTCTACAGTAGAGTTTTTGTTTTGATTATGTTTCACCAAATGCTCATCACTTTTAAAGGATATACTCTTCACATTGACTATTTCTCCTTAATCAAATTATTCTAAGTTATGATGTAGAGAGCCTAGGAACATGTTCAGTGTATTGATAGCATCCATCCATGTTATACTTTCATTTAAGATTAATCACAGTTTTAGGACTATTTTTCTACAGATTAGCCTCTGTCTCACAAAGTGTGAGCTTTGTGAAACCATGTATGACATCTCACTTATTTATGGATGCGTACTTAGTGTCTCCCCCAGGTTTGGCACATAATAAATACTATAAACTATGTATTGGATGTGGGTGGATAGTGGAAACTATGAACGTGAATGAATGAATTGCTATTAATATGATATTGTTTTATTTTTATATATGCAATATGTTTCATTAACTAGACTCAGAATTTTGAAATCATTTTTTTCTTTATAGACTGCAATAAATGAAAATGCAAGTAAAGCAAGTAAAGCTTTTTTTAGAGCTTAGAAAGAATAATAAAGTACCAAATGTTCTTTGGATCTTTTAGTTTATTTACTATACTGAAACGATAATCTGTTGGTGGAAGGATGAAGAGACAGTAGTGGTTTAAAAGGTAGAGTTTAAATTAGAGTTCCAGTGTTTGTATTCTAGCCTCAATATATATATATATATATTTTTTTTAGTTTGCTGACCTTGGGAAAATTTCCCAAATATTCTATATCTCCTTTTTTTTATAAATGATAAAATACAAACAATAATTTGGCTGTACTTGTAGACTCCTGCAAGGATGAAATGTATTATTTGTAATTATGTCTGACATATATTAACCACTAAATAAATAATTGCCAAATGAATTCAGAGTGATATTAATGTAGGTTCTTCTATATTCATTATTATAATCTGGGTCTAGAAAGTACAACAATTTCATCAGTTGGGAGTCTATTGAGTAATGAATAAAC
>PVJI01020037.1:0-29797 GCA_004026765.1 Micronycteris hirsuta
ATGGATGAATGAACAAATGAATGAGAGCATTAGAAGTAGTGAGATACTGAGTAGTAAGATACATGTATGTTTCACTGTCAAAAAGCACAGATCACTCTGACCATAGAAGACCGTGAATGTTCTTATCAGGTGGGGGTTGAGTTGGATGATCATTTCTAACCTAATAATTTTATGAACCTTCAGGGAGATGGAGGGAAAGGATGGAAATAGCTTTCTGAGAATTTGATATAAGGTCTGCTCTGGACAGGATGAATTCTAAATGATACTTGAAGGTTTTCAATTATGTAGGAGCTAACAATCTGAATGGAAAAGCAGCTCTCTAGACTATTGTAAACTTTCTTAGTTTTGGCAGTCTTTGGTGTCGAGAGAGATTTTGAGAAACTTTATTTGGAATATAAAGATTCATGTAACTCATGGACTATAAAGAACTAACCCATCACGGCTAAAGTCTAAAGATAAAGGCAGGTGGTATGAACTAGGATGAGGCTCATGTTCTCTCTGAAGGCTCCTGGGGAAAGTCCTTCTTCACCTCTTCCTAGCTTCTGGCAGTTGCCGGCAAACCTTGGCGTTTTGGCTTGTAGACACATCACTCCAATCTCTGCTTCTGTAAGTCACATGGTGTTCTCCTGTGTGACATATCTTCTGTCTCCGTGTATCTGATAAAGACAGATTTACAATAAGAAAAGGGACACATGTCACTGTATCAGGGCCCAGCCTAACCCTGTATGATCTCATCTTAACTTGATTATACCTGCAAAGACCCTGCTTTGAAATAAGTTCATATTCACAGGTTCTGGGAGTGAGGGCATAGACATGTCTTTTCTTCACGGGGAGAGGGGCACAGTTCTAGTCACTATAAAAATATACCAGAAACACAAGATTGTCATCTGATGCCTGAATGAACCATTTTTTTTTCCTGAAAAATCAAACTGTGTCTCCTGTCCAGATTCTCACCCCAAGGGTGCCTCCTGCATCAGGATAGTATGTGTATCAGGAATAGGATCCTCCTATTTTCTCTCTTCCACATTTAGAAATTGCAGGAGAGTACACTCTCCCAGACTTTTTTTCAAACTTTATTTTTCAATCACAGTTTATGTTCAATATTATTTTGTATTAGTTTCAAGTGTATGACATCATGGTTAGATAATCATATACCTTACAAAGTGTTCCCCCTGATGTTTTCAGTTTCCAAGTCGCACCATACATAGTTATTACAATATCATTGACCATATTTCCTATGCTGTACTTACCCACCATGACTGTTCTGTACCTACCAACACATTCTCCCAAACTTTGACCTTGTAAGAAAAGGAAACATAAATGACAAGAAAAACAATTTAATTTTGAAGTTGTTGCTTGGATCTTTGCATAGCTAAAGTAAGGCTCTCAAGGGGGCAGACTTCTCTGTAGTGAAACTGCAGTCAATGTCATTGTGGCTTCCCTTTGGATGAGGAGCTGATGATGGTGCTTCCCTCCCTTGCTGGTGATTGGTTCAGGTTCAAGCCACTTAAACTGATATGATTTATTTATTCTTCATTTCTTCAACAAATATCTACTGAGTCTCTATTACATGTCAGGTATCTCTAAACTGTGGCTTAAAATGTTCTGTGTAAAAGATTGTGACCTCTGTTATTGACTTTATTTTTTAAGCTTTTATTTACTTATTTTTAGAGAGAGGGGAAGGGAGGGAGAAAGAGAGGGAGAGAAACAGCAATGTATGGTTGCCTCTCACATGGCCCTCACTGGGGACCTGGCCTGCAACCCAGGCATGTGCCCTGACTGGAAATCGAACCGGGACCCTTTGGTTCCTAACCCGTGCTCAATCCACTGAGCTACACCAGCCAGGGCCCTCTGTTACTGACTTTTAAAGGCTATATCGGTGATTTACAAAAAAAAAAGATGTCTAAAAGAACATGCAGAAAAATGGAAATTTGTCTGGAAAATGGGAGTGTGCAGGTAACTTTCAGCCGGCCCACAGAAGGACTTCATGGCTACTCTGAAGGTATTGGGGGTATCATGGAAAAGGCAGACAGTAGCAGTGTTTGAAATTTCTGCAGGAGAAAAAGGGCAAGAACTTGAGTTCCTGATGACATTGTTGAGTAACCAAATTTACCAAGCCTTATATTAGGACATTCTGTTCAATGAGAATGTAAATTTTGAAAATAAATACTGAACTGAGTTTGGACTGAGTTTTGGTTTCTCGCTTGCTAAAGCATATGTACTTGATGCAGATACTATTTCTTTGCCTTCCTTGAGTTCTGCACTCTCTGAAAGCCACGGGAGAAGAAAAGGATGTGGCACCACAGTACTCAACAATGCTCTCTGCCTTTGCTGTGGGTTGTTCTAGGAGATTTAAGTATTGTGTTTTGGAGAAAGGAGACCTTTGGTTAGAGCACAGCACATCCAGCAACAGGGAAGCAATTGTAGGGACTGAGTTGTGTTTTCAAGGGGAGCACATTTCAAATTCTTATCTTTTTTTTGAGCTTTTTCTGTAATGTACACAGTTTAAAAACATCTTCCTTCTTTTGCAGTAAACCGCTTCAGTTACCTTCCATGTAGTAATATCTCAGCAGCCTTGAGCCCTGTGGGGGGATGCCAGGGAGTAGAAAGAGGAGGGTGCAGGACGTATGACCTGCTCCCAGTCACCACGGGCTGCTGCGCACGAGGACACACCACGTCAGCAGGGCCAGAGGTCCAGGAATTCATACCAAGGACCAGGGGCTGATGGTCAATAGAAGTAAATGGCCATTCGGTCATGGAGACCCATGAGGGGGCAGAGAATAACAGAGAAGCAGCTGTAGCATAGAACTAGCTTAGAAGGAGAAAAGAAATAAACCCATCTTTCCCCAAACACCTTAGAGAATATTCATTTTGGGCAAGGTTAGAGAAACGCTGGCATATGCATTATACTAACCAAAAATTTATGTAAGAAAATTAATTATATTTCACATACCTTAAATTATTAAAATAAGAACATCCCCACTAATGTGCATCTATCATCCTTTGTTCTCTGGACGCTTTTCAGGATATTTCTTTCCAGCAGTTTGCTTAGCGTGCACACAAATGCGCATTGCTCTGTGGCCTGTGCAAGAGGCAGCTCCGCAATTATTTGAGTGTGAGTATACGGCCCCCTTTTAGCCGTTTTTATCTTGAGAAATCGGCTTCTGCCTCCTTTCCCGCCCTCCATCTGCCCCCTTTTAAAATGATCTCAGCGCCTTCCACCTGAGAGTTATCATCGCCATTTGCTTCCGGGTCTGGGATATGCTTTCTCGTGTCTTCTTTGTTTGTCAATTTTTAGTTGTAAATGTTTTCACTTCTCTGCCATCTGCTTTTCCTCCCCTCTTTTTCATTCGCATCTCCTCATTCCCTGGCTTTCCACTGTATCCCAATAGGACTGACATATATTTTCAGTAATACACTGAAACCGGCATTGGCATTTTTGCCATTGCCAAAAGGTACACAGAAGCAAATTCCCACAAATTTCCCATTAGGAGAATCTGTTGTTGGAAAGGGATTGTTGTAACGTCAACAAAAAGCAATGGCGGGCCTGCTTTTTAAAATTAGTCAATTTATTCTTTTTGAGATCTTTCTTTTTTTTGTCTTCTCTCTCATGATTTCTTGCTTCTTGCTTGTTTTTTGTTGTTGTTGTTCAGGTTCTGTTGCCTTTCTTCCAGCTTCTATCCTACATCTCTTATTACCAAAATGCTTTCTCAAACATGTGGGTATTGAGTTAGTTTGCTGTGACTGCTGCCGCCAAGCACCACAGGGCTAAATGGTCAACAATTTTTTAAAGAGATTAATTAATAAGAGAAAAGACTTAAATATTTACCCATTTCCTGTGCTCTTCATTCTTTTGCATAGATCCATATTTCCATCTGGTGTTATTTTCCATTGGTGACCCATTTTTCTCATCTTTTATAGGTATGAAAAAGTCATTTCATCTTTACTTTGGAAGGATTTTAGCTGGAGATAAAATTCTAGGTTGACAAACCTTGACTGCATTGGTTTCTCCAGCCTCTCGGGTTGTTTCTTTAATCCAGGGAGTCTGCTGGACTGTCCCTGGGTCCTCCTTCTGGAGCTGGAGCCTGGGAACCTTCTCAAGGCAGCGAGTGGGACAATCACAGAGCTCAACCTTCATAACTTGATGCTCAGTGTCTTAAAAGCTGTTGTTTTATATCATTTGACTTTTTCCCCCTTGGTTGTTTCAGGCAGGAGGGCAAATTTGATCCTGTTACTTCATCTTGGCTCAATGCAGAAGGCTAGGATACTAGAAATGCCATCTTAGTGAATTTGGAGGATTTTCTACTGCTGTAGGATTTTGTTGAGGGTCAGGTGCCTCTTGTGGCACTGACGTGTGGACTGGGACAAGCCTGTCAGGTCCTTAAGGGCGGTCTGTGCACCTGGGATTGCCGGGACATTCTTCATCCCCACGACCCTTCAGCAGGGGCGGCTCTCTTGCTGCTCCTGGGCTATGCTGGATATCCAGGAGTCTCTGTGAGTCTGTTTAGCCCCATTTCCCCTACACTCAGCCCCATGTAACCATTCTCTGTCTTTCTGTGATCTGTCATCTCCCCAGCCCTTTGGTGGAGGGAATGCACAGTTTCTTTTCCCAGGAACACACTGATTTCTTGAGTATTTCTCTCTCTCTCTCTCTCTCTCTCTCTCTCTCTCTCTCAGAATATTCCTCTCTCTCTCTTTCTCTCTCTCTCTCTCCCTCCTTTCACCCTGCTTAGCCCTGGAGAAACTGTTTCTTTATCTCAGATGGGAATGGATATTGGGGCTTTGTCTACAGATGAATCCTTTGAATTCCCCCCAGGACTCTTGGGAAAACAGAACACAGAGTCTCTGAGGTCACTTGTGTTTTCTGCCTATCACACCCTCCCCCACAGGCAATGTGGGGGAAGCTGATTATCTGCCCAAAAAGTGGGGGTAGAAAAGGAAGAAATGCCCTGATAAAAAAGAAATTTTCCAAAGCAGTTATGCCACAGTAATAAGCAGTATTCTTCATTTTGCTGAAAAATTTACCTTTTAAATGTATTCCATTTATAGTTATTTAAAAAGTAACAGAGTATTTTGTAGGAAGGGTGTGCTAAAAGAGGCTTAGCTTTTAAAAATTGTATTGTAGTAATTCTGTATTTGTATGTGAAGTGTGAGCTGGACTTGGGATATATAATTACTTGGCTATATTCAACAATCATGCTCAAGATAGCGCACAAAGCTGTTATTTTTAGCAGCCTGAATGAAGATGTTTTGCCTCCTTAGACTCTAGTCTCTCCTGCCACATCCACTCAAACTAACCTTAATGCATTATTGATGTATCCTCAATACTGTTTCCATACAGGATTTTTAACCAATCAAATTTAAAAAAAGACTTTAAGATGCATAGCTGCATAATTGTGGAACTCTGATGTATTCAGCGTGGCCTGGCTTTCAGACCCTGAAATCCGTCTTTTCAGTAGCTGTGGCCACAGGACCCTCAAACGGCCCCATTTTGGCTTCTACAACCAATGATAACCTCTAAACAGAAAGAAGTCATGTTTCTTATGCCGGCACTATGAGATGAATTTCCACGTGGCTCCTAGGTCACCCCTAACCCTGTGCTCCTGGTGCACAGACTGAGCTTTTGCTCTGCTTCTGAGACACTGACCTACTGTGCGAATCAGCTGTGGCAGGCAGGCTCCTCTCTCAACAACAGTTCTGGTATCACTGTTCTCCCTGGATCGGGCCATGCCTTCTGGCAGGGGGAGTGGGCCCTCCACCTTCAGACAGTCTTCTCCAGGGCTAGTCATATGCTCCTAGATTTCTCTGTCTCCTATTCTCAGGTGCCCCTGGTTAAAGCTCTGCCTATGAGGTGGACATCGTGGTAGTCAGAGGCCTCTTCTAGCGCCCTTTCTCCTATTACGTGAATTGTTTGAAATGATTTTTTCCCCTTAGGAACTTCTGTTGTGGCTTGTACACCATATCCTCTGTGTTAGGAAGTGGGCCTGTGTAAGCAGCACCCAATACCCAATATTTCAGCTGTCTGAGATACATGCCCTCCCAGCATCCCCTGGAGGCAGCATGGCCCTGTGTCAGTGTCACAATCTAACCAAGAGTTAGATGTTAGATGTACACATGTGTATATCACACACACACACACACACACACACACACACACACGTGCATACGATGCCTCACTCTGATCTATATGTCATCTCTTAGTTCTGTGAGTTCCAGGGTTACTCTAGCAAAAGTCACCCCCTAACTTTAAGCCTCATGATTTCACCCTTCTACTCATGACCGTGTCTCAGATTTATTCAATAACCAATTTCACCAACGTCTCCCTGCTAACAGTTGGCACAGCGACCACCGTTTATGTCCGAGACGACAATGAAGGCTGCATCACTTTCACTCACTCATTCATGCAGTCTTTCCACAAGTATCTGCTGAGCACACACTATGTGCTTGGTACCCTCTAGGTGTTCTCCACGTAGAAATGAACAACATAACAAAGTTCCTTTCTTCGTGGCGTTTACATTCTCGTGGAGGGAGCAGACAAAGACCAAACAAATGGAAGTTTGGGATGTCAGATTCAGGATGACATGATAAAAGGGAAGTGAAGCAGGATAAAGTGTTAGAAGAGAAAGTGAGTCATATATTAGATACAATATTAGGTACAGAGGTCAAAGAGAGCCTATCTGTTAAGATTCATTTAAAGAGTGACCTACCCTGTGAATGTCTGGTGGAAGAACACTCTTGTTGAATTTTGTCAGATGCTTTTTTTTTTGCATCCGTTAAGATGGCCACATGATATTTATTGGTGTCAACTTGCTGTCAGAGATCACCAGTCTTCCTCTGTGAGAAGAGAGCCCTATTCTCTAAGGGGCTGTCCATCACAGGGATGAAGAGAGCCCGAGGTCAGCTGCGGTGAAAAGCAACTCTCTGATGTCATGTGCTGGACTCTTTTAGCACCCCCGCTTGTCTAGACCTCTCCGCAGAGTCTCTACTTTGGGAAGACATGTTTACTTCTCTCACTTGCTAAGGGACACAAGGAAGATCCGGAATGACCAAAGCAAATCCCTCGTTGGGACATCTTAGCATTAAGTTGTTGGAAAGAGCATGAGCTTTCAAGCGATCACATTCTGGATTTAGTTCTGTGTATTCTTCATAGAGCACCATTCTCAGCCTCGGATTTCCAATCTCCATGAGGACTTCTGTTGATCGAGATCATGTTGATGTTTTTAAGAAGCCCTGTTACATTTCCAGGTATAAATGGGCTCCCTCAGCAATGTTCCCACCGTACTTGATCCTTTAGAAAAATTGGTTTGGCGTACTTATCACTTTCTTACTTTTCAGAAAACATGTTACTTTATACTTATGAAATTTTTTTTTTAAAGATTTTAAAAAAATTTTTTAAAGATTTTATTTATTTATTTTTAGAGAGGGGAAAAGAGGAAGAAAGAGAGAGAGAGAAACATCAATGTGTGGTTGCCTCTCATGTGGACCCACTGGGCACCTGGCCCACAACCCAGGCATGTGCCCTGACTGGGAATCGAACCTGCGACCCTTTGGTTCACAGCCCACACTCAGTCCACTGAGCTACGCCAGCCAGGGCTATTTATGAAATTGTTTAGAGAGGCCATCATCACAATGATAAGAGAACAAAAGGAAATAGAGCCAATTTGAAAATTTCTTTGGTTCAGGTGGCATCTTTCTGCCTTTTCAACAGGCAGCAATGATTTCTGTAAATAATGCTTTAGTTCAAAATACACACAAACCAGAAAACTAAGCATATATATTCATATTTATTTGTAATAACAGAGACTATTATATTTATTTGTAATAACAGAGACTATATACTATTAAAATATGTTAAAAACTAATACAAGTAGTTTTCTCTAGTGAGACTAGGTAGGTGAGGTCAGGAGCCGAAATGAGACCTGTCAATATTTACCTTTTATACAATTTTGAATTTAGAGATGTGAAGATATGGGAATAAAACTTGATCTGTGTTGTAGCTGTGTTGGCCTGCGCTGTTCAGGGCGAACCCAGGTATGTGGATGTGGAGAATTTCCACCTTTCTGCTGTACAGAGACCCCCTTTAGAGGACTGTGTCTTTTCCTGAGGACTCTGTTCCTCAGTTGAGAAAAGGAGAATTATAACTGCTCTGTCATGGGTGTCGTGGGCAGACAGGAGAGTTATGGAGAGAATATTCTTCAATCTGTTAGCTTGGTTGCTTCTGAAAAGTGGGATTGTATGTGTATGCGGGGAGATCACATTCAGTGTTATTCCTCTGTTTTATTGAATTATGTACAATGAGAAAATATTACTTTCATCGTCATCATTATCATCATCCTCATCATTTTAAAAAGTAGCGAAAAAGAAGGTTAAAGAATAATTTAGGCCTGAGCCAGAATCTCTTGCTTCTTTTTTTTTTTTTTTTTAAGATTTTGTTTATTTATTTTTAAAGAGAGGGGAAGAGAGGGAGAAAAAGAAGGAGAGAAATATGAATGTGTGAGAGAAACATCAACTGGTTGCCCCTTGCTTGCCCCCACTTGGGGACCTGGCCACACCCAGGCATGTGCCCTGACTGAGAATTGAACTGGCAACATTTCGGTTTGTGGAAGTTTCCCAGCCCACTGAGCCACGCCAGTCAGGGCTTGCTTCCTTGTTTTGGCAGTTTTAGGGCTGTCTGATGCTCTCTTGTAGAACTGATTTCCGATACTTTAGTAACATCTCCACTATCCAGTACACCTTCATGTCACTTGACAGTGGTGTCACTTGGCTGGGAAAAGAGGGAAAGCTGAACAGAGGACATTCTGAAAAGGGCTGCAGAGCCTGAGTAGGGGAACATGGGTCAGAACTGCTAGATTGAGATCTGCCTGAAACAACAGCATAGACATTTTTGCTCAGAGGTCTCTCTTTGGCTATACTTCTATAGCCTGTCCCACTCTTGTGGCTTTTAGTCGTGCTGCTCTCTGATAGAAAGTATGTCTCATTCTCGGGAGGGACAGCAACATGCCTCAAACATCCATTGTATACCACCCAAGTGGTTACATCACCCCTCTGAAGATCAGCACGAGTCTTGTGGCTGGAGGAGACTTTCTCACCATCTGTATTCAAGCTGCCATCTTCCAACTGTCATTACAAATTCCAGAATGCTAGCCTAGAGGCACAGAGCCAGCAACCCTGGAATCACCAGACTTGTTTTCGGATATTAGCCTGAAAGGCTGAATGTTCATGGACAAATGGTCAAACTAATCTATGCGTCATTTTTCCTTGTCTGTAAAATGAATATAATTATAATCCCAGCTGTATGGGGTTGCTGTGAGCATTACATGAGATTATGCATATAAAGGATTTAGCAGAGTGACTGGCATATTGTAATTGCTCTTGGAAAATGAGTTATTATTGCTCTTGTTATATCCCTAAGAAACAAAACATTTAATGACTGAAGAAAAGGGTGGAAAAAGCCCTCATCTTCATTACTTCTCTGTTAGAAGGCGCCTTAATCTAGAATTCAGTGGTTTTTCACTTAAGCAGATTTCTTGTTATCCTTAAAGATATGATTCTCTCAGAACAATGTCTGTTCGGTCTTCAAGGTGCCCTGTTTGGGGGATTGAATCATGCCACTGGACATTTTCTCTGCAGCTAGTGAAACATCACACCGGAGTCAGACTATGCCTTGCTGAACCATCACTCTTGCCAGAGGTATTCCAACAATAGTGCCCCTACCCCTACCAGGCAAATACAATATCCAGCTGTCATCTCTTTAGAACATGTCCCATATTTTCAAAGTGGTTCAGACTGAAAGTTAAAGGAAATGACATAGTTAGTCATATGAGTAAGTTAGTCCAGAGAAATGATTTGTATGTCATGGAACTGTATCATATATTCAGCTCTTATGGATTGAGAATTTAATACATACCAGCACTAGATTGGTGTTGTGCATACAAAGGTGAATGCAAACACAGGTGGCAAATACAAGGCCCGCGGGCTGAATCCAGCCCTCCACCTTGTTTCTACCTGCTGGCAGAGCTGAGCTCCTTGCCCCTAGTTAAGGAGTAGTACATTTATACAGTCCTAAAATTACATTTGGCCCTTTGAAGGCTACTGCAAGGCTGATGTGGCCCCCAGTGAAAATGAGTTTGACACCCCTGAAAGAGACATTGTGCCTGCCTTTCATGGAGCTGTCTGTTGGGTGGGAGTGGGGAATTGAAGTATGTAGGCTAATAAGTAGGTAATCCGCAAACACAATTATAAAATGAGAGCATCCAACAAAAGGAAACAAACAACTGTCATAAGGAACAATGAAATCCTGTTTTAATCAGTGATACAAGGTCTGTTTGGCTGGAAAAAGTCCAGCCATTGTTAGTATAATGAGACTGGTTTGCACATTGATTTAACCTGGCAGCCAAGGAGAGCAGACTGCAAAGCTCATGAATGAACAATGACGACTTCACTGTACTAGTCAGTGGGAGTGGTAGACGCACTTGAGTAAGCACGTGTACTGTGTGGTCCTCATCTTCAAGATGACTGAGTGAGTAGAACCATGAATCTGCAGCAAATTTTGCGTTAAGCTTGAACATTCCTCCACTGAAACCATTTGGATGATTCAGAAGGCCACAGCTATGGGCAACTGGTGATTGGCAGCTTCATTACCACAATATGCCCGCTTATGCATCACGTCTCATGCAGAGTTTTTTGGTGAAACATCAAATCACCCAGGTGACTCAGTTCCCTTACAGCCCAGATTTGGTGCCCTGCAGCTTCTGTTTTTTCCCAAAACTAAAATCACCTTTGAAAGGGAACAGATTTCAGATTTCCTGAATCTCATGGATGAGATTCAGGAAAGTACAATGGGGAAATGATGATATTTGGGAGAACTGTGTAAGGTCCCAAGGTGCCTACTTTGAAGGGGACTGAGGTGTCATTGTCCTATGTACAATAATTCTTGTAATGTGTATCTTCTTCAATAAATGTCTCTGTTTTTCATATTACATGGCTGGATACCTTCTGGACAATCCTCATATTTAAGATGCAACTTCAAGGATAAGGAGACTTTCATTAAAGAGCATCCCAGACACAGAAAATGGCAAAACAATGACTCCAAGGCAGTGATCATCTCAGCTAGTCCAAGGAATTGAAAAGAGGCAGTTTGGTTGGAATGTTGTGAGGGGGGAAGCCTAAGTCCAATAAGGTTGAAGATAAAAGCAGGGGGCAAGACCAAGCATGGTCCTCCTGGATGTAGTTTGAGTCTGAGCATTAACTAAAAGGAAATGGAGAACAAATTGAAGGAAAACCAAGAGGAAACTGTCTTTCTTTGCTCCCAACCTCCCTCCCTTTTTAAATCATTTAACCACTATTTTCTATGTGCCAGTATTATTTTAGTCTTTGGAGATGCTGAGTGAAACAAACAAAAAAAGATACAAATTCAGCCCTGCTATTTTTGACATCCTTGTCAAGAAGCTACTGCTGTAGTCTAGTGGACAGTGTTGGTGACCTGGTGGAGTGGCAATGACCATGGGAAAACATGGAAAGATTTTACACCCTCTTCTCACCCTCTGCCACCCCACACATCATCTCCTAATCCTCCCACCATCAAAATGATTCCTTTAGCTCCCCTTCCTGACCTCCCCCTCACCCAGCTGTCTTCTGATTCCATGTCTCATTTCCAGAAAATGATGATCATGTGAAAAGCAAGAGAAAGAGACTGAACATACAAATCAATATATAAATTAGAACATGAATCAAATGAAAGGAAAGAAACGTTTGGGAAGAACGAATGATGACAGAATGCCAGCATCAATGTGCCCACTGAAAGAAGAAATGGATGCTGTCTTAGGAAAAGGAGAGATTAATATGGTCCACTTGGAGAGATGAGGTGTAAGATTTTATAAGCTCAAATCCCCCGTTAATTTTCTTTTTCTGACACTGATGGTGGGGTGAATCTCAGGACCTCTACCTTCACTTTAAAGAAAATGGCATATATTGTAAGCAGCTATTATCACCTAGAGTGTAGGTTCTAGAAAGACAAAAAGCTATACTTCCCTATGGGTTTCCTCTGTTGCAGCCACTAGTTGCGTGTGGCTTTGGAGCACTTAATAATGTAGACAGTCTGGACAGAGATGTGCCGTAAGTGTAAAACACCGACTGGAGAATTCATCCAAAAACAGAAGCATAAACTGATGATCTTTATATTGATTATATGAAATGATATTTTAGATATTGGGGTAAATAAAAACATTATAGTATTACAATTAACTTTACTTATTCCCATCTCCCACTTATAACTATGACTATTAAAAATTTTAAATTATATCTGTAGCTTATTATTTTTCATTGGATATCACTTCTCTAGGTAATAATAGTAACTAAAACTTATTGAGCATCTAGTGTATTCCAGACACTGTTCTAAGCATGTTCATCTTCTAGTTTTAATCTTCACATCAAATTTCAAGGTATATACTAATATGGTTTCATTTTTACAAATAAAGAAAACAAATGGGAAAACAAATAAAGAAAAGGACCAGGTAACTTGTCTAAGCTCATACTATTGGATAGTGGCCGAGCTGGTATTCAAACCCAGGCTAGCTGGCTCCAGAGTTCACATTCATCCACCCCATCTCCCCACCTCTTGATGTTGAGTTGAAAGTTGCTTCTGCATCTTATACAGAGCGAAGCAGGTGTAAGGAGGTCCATACAACTGTGCTTTAATTAACAGTTTCACATTGTAAGAAAATGATACAGTCAGGTTGCCCAGGTCAGTGGGGATTTATTGTAAGGATAGAGAAGTAAGGAAAGAGTCCTAGCAATGTCCACATCAGGTTTTTTTGAGAACTGGAAAATTATTCAGGACATTGCCATGACGCCAGTGTAAGACCAAACTCCCCGGCTAACATTCTTGGGTCTTGGCTTCCACTTGCTTCTGTCCAAATCTATTATTGACTAATTGCCTCATGGCTTCTGTCTATGTAAGACTTCTGCTAACTGTGTTCTCTCAGGATTTGGCGTCTACATATCTTTGTTGTCTATAAGATTTGTGTTCTGAGTTACACTCCATAGGCAACTAGATTGGCTAGATTGGACACCCTCCAATACAGGCTGGGTCCAGTAGCAAAATTTCTTGCCAGGCTCCCTCATAAGTCACTGGCCTTCCTTATGTTCAGCTTTATTTGGAACAGAATTCATCATTGGTTGGCTGCTTCAGACAGTGTTACAAGGTCATGTGACTCGCATAATGATAGAATAGCAAAGTTTGTTTATGTCACTAAGTGCCTTTACATTCATTCATTCACCAGATATTCACTGGGAGTTTGCTATGTGCCAGACACTGTTCTTGGCATTTAGAATTCATTTGTGGAAAAAGAAGACAAAGATCCCTGCTGTCATGGAATTTACATTCTAGCTAAGGGGGGTGGACAATAACTAAGAAGCAGAATAAGTAAAGTATGAAATTTGTTAGAAGGTGACAGGGGCTACAGAGAAGAAAGGAAAGTAATAAAGGAATTGAGGTTGTTGCTGAGTGGGAAAACAACTTACCATCTTTCATGGTGTGATTAGGATGAGTCTTGTCAAGAAGGTGAGATTTGTGCAAAGCCATAAAGGAGGAGGGGGAGTCAGCTAAGAAGGAGCTGGAGGAAGAGCATTCGGGCATGTGGAACAGCTAGAGCAACAGCTCTACGCCTGGCATGTTTGAGAAACAAGGAGGTCAGAATGGCTGAGCAGAATGAGGAGGAGGAGAGGAGCAGGAGATGCACCTGAAGGGTCAGACCAGGTTGGAGTTTGTGGGCCTTCGCAAGGACTATGGCTTTTACCCCAAAGAAACAGGAGCCACCACAGGGTCTGGATGTCAGCTTGCAAGTACACTGTTCGGAGGCAAGCGTGGAAGCAGGGGGTCCTGCCAGCAGGCTACTGCAGTGCTCCAAACAAAACATGGTGATTACTTGTGACTGAGTGATAGGAGGAGCGGTGGTGAGAAGTGGCTAATTCTGGATATATTTTAAAGCTAGAACCAAAAGGGGTTTGTTCATAGATTGGATATATGAAATGAGAGAAAGGGTAAAGTCAAAGGTAACTCCAAGGTTTTTGGCATGAGAGATTGGTAGGATGAGTTACCATTGATAATCATGAGAAAGACTATAGGTGCAACATAGATTGGGGTGTGGGGAATATCAAGCTTAGTTTTGGTTAAATTGTGTTTGACATGAATACACATATTCAAGGGGACATGCTGAGTAGGCAGTTGGTTATATGAAGTTAGTGTTTGCAAAGAAGTTCTGGGTTTAAAATAAACATTTGAGAGCTCTGAAAATGTAGATGGTATTTAAAGCCATAAGACCCAGTGAGCTCATAAGGATAGTCAAGGTAGACAGAGAAAAAAAGAGGGCCAAAGACTGAACTTTGGGGTGCTCCAACATAAGGGCTTGTATAGAAGAGCAAAATCCAGCAAAGGACGCAGATGAGTCACTGGTGATCTAGAAGAAAAATACGAAGAGTGTAATGTCCTAATAGCCAAGTGATGAGAGTGGTTTAAGATGGAAACAGTGAGGAACTGTATAAAATTTTGCTAATAGGTCAAGTAGGGACTAAGAACTGACCCTTAGATTAACAATGTGGAGGCCATTGTGACTGAGAAAAGAGCAGTTTTGGTGCTGTGGGGTGGGGGATGCTGATTGCTGCGTTTTTAAGAGATAGTGAGAAGAGAGGAATGAGAGATGGAGAATATAGATAATCCTTTCAAGGGGAGCAAAGGAATCAGGTATAAGTTGGCAGGGGAAGTCAAGTCGAGAGAAGGTTTTACTTTTTCTTTTTTCTAAGATGAGAGGAGGGAGGAGACATGTTAGCTTGATGATGGGAGTGATCTAGAAGAGAGTGAAAATGGGTGATACAGAAAAGAGAATTCAGGAATGAACTGCTGGAGCAGATAGAGAGGATGGGATTTGGTACCCATGTGGAGGGTGTGTGTTTAGACAGGAACAGGAGACACTGATCCATTCATAGGAGGGGAGGTGAAAGATATGCTGTGGAAGTCTGGAAGGTCACTTCTAAGTGAAGTAGGAAGTAATGTCAGGGCCTGGTAGGGAGGGTAGTGAGGATAGTGGTGGAGTTAGAGATTTCAGTAGATAAGAGAAAGTTGGGAATAATCTAGGAGAACGAGAAAGTGAATGGATTCTAGACAGTGATGGGATTCCATATGCAGCAAAGCCAGAACCTCTAAGGCAGGGTATCAAACTCATTTTTACCAGGGCCATGTCAGCCTCAAGGTTGCCTTCAAAGGGCCAAATGTAATCTCGACTCCTTAACAGTTAAGGAGTAGTTACATTCCTACAGTCCTAAAATTATTCCAGTCCTTTGAAGGCAACTGCGAGGCTGATGTGGCCCCTGGTGAAAATGAGTCTGACACCCCTGGTCTAAGGGTAATAAGTGGCTATTGGCTTTTTTTAAAAACTAGGATTAAATTTGCCCTTTATTTGTTTAAAATGAGTTGAATGATGTCCAGGTCAGGTGATTGGGAAAGGAAAAGGAAGGAAATAGTTTTTCAAAAGCTGAGCCAGAGCTGGGCATCAATGATTAGAATAGGCAGGTTATTAATCTCCTTTATCACCCTTCTAGTAAATGCTTAACTAGGAGAGAGAGGGGGGGGGCGGGGAGAGAATGATACACAGCCAACAGCCACATTAGAATTTGGAGACTTGAAAATATCTCATTTTGCAGAACTTAGCATCCTGGCTGTGGCCTGGTGGATTATCAAAATAGATGAACAGCTTCCTAACTGATCACAGTATGAAATGAAAAAGCTCTCCAAATGTTCTGCCTGCAGGTCTGTCATAGTAACATTTATTCCAAGTTTGAAACTTCTATAGACTCTAAATAAAAGAGAAAAAATAAATAAAAAGAAAAGAGAGCCAAGGTAAAAAATGGGGATGACAGAATGATGAGGACAGGACATTTGCTCACTGTCTGCCTCTCCTGGCAGTAAACATGGTAAACCGGAACCTCTCCCTGATGATTTCCGGAGGGCTTCATTATGAATATAAGACATAAAGTCATATCAGAGGACTGAATGTTATCAGAAAAATCCACTCTAATTCTCTCCAGAGAAAATAGGAGCGATTCTCAAATTCCATTTACTTTTGGGACTTACTGAAATCATATTAATAGGCTTCTGTAATGTATAGGCTTTTAGCACATTTACAGAGCTGAAAGCATCATTATATATCCCACACATTGGTCTTCTAGATTAAAAAAAAAACCTTTTTGTTAAAATGAGTGTTTTGGGCAACAATTTTTTTAGACTCTTTCCACTTGCTCCTATGATCTGTGTTCAACCAGGATCTGGATAGGAAAACCTTCTGGACTCTTAAGATCCATCACCCAGGTCCGACAGACTGGCTCCCAACCTGTGGAAGGGCTGGTTGTACTTATGCTTAGGAGAGCATCTGATTTTTTTTTCTTCTAGAACAAAAGACAAGCCAATCTTTATAGGAGTGAGACCTCATCTAAAAGCAGGGAGATTGCCAGCTAATCAATAGCATAGAGTATCATAGAGTATAGTGTTAGTGACTTCAGATTGGATCTGCCTGTTACACTCTGCCCATCAAAGGGTAAACCAGAAGAACATTCATTTATTAAGCATTCATTACATTGCTGGAATTTATCAAGAACTCCAATTAGAGAGAAGGAGACACAAGGAAGTCATTGTTTCCTGACTCCCCCACCCCCACCCCTCCCCAAGAATACACCTTTTAATTCAACCAGTAGTAATCGAGTACCCACTAGGTACCAAGTACTTACTATTTTTCCAGTTTGACCTGGTTCTTAGATAACAGCTAGTGAGAAGACCATCCATTTGATGGACTTAGGTGTAACTTGATTCAGAGGATTGTCTTCTAGGATTGGAAAGAGATTGACATTCATACATTGATTAGCATCTCTTACCTGTAAATGGAATAATTGGTCATCATTTGGTGACAGGAAAAACCCAAATCTTCCAATTACTTACCCAGTATCTAAAGTTTCCACCATTAAGAAAAAAAAAAAAATTGGTGTACTTGAGCTAGTGTGTTGCCTGTCCATGAATTCTTCTAAAGCAGGGGCATCAAACTCATTGTCACCGGGGGCCACATCAGTCTTGTGGTTGCCTTCAAAGGGCCGAATGTAATTTTAGGACTATATGTGTAACTGCTCCTTAACTAGGGGCAAGGAGCTCGGTGCTGCCACCGGGTAGAAACAGGATGGCTGGCTGGAAAAACAAGGTGGAGGGCCAGATTCAGCCCGCGGGCCTTGTGTTTGCCTCCTGTGTTCTCCAGTATAAATGTCTTTGGGAGGACAGGTAAGTCTATTTTCACCATTTCGTCTTTTGCTGGTAGGTGAGTTTCTCAGATAATTAGTTATTGTTCTGGAAAGCAAAGGGAGAGATCGTGAAGACCTAAAACACTACACCCGGTGGTCTTTTTTGAGGGTGCTGTGGGTTCATTGAGGGGTAGCTTCACAACTCAGGGTTGGGAAGGCCACCTGGCTGCACTGAGGTTGTTTAGTTCTGAGAAAGAGCAATGTGTAAGTAGTCTGATTTTATATCCCTGGATGTCAACTTTAGGTTACTCTACAATTTGGCTTGGTCTATTCCTTGCCCCGAATCAGCCCTGTTCTTCCTAACAGACTTTTTGGACTATCAAAGTCATGTTCATCTTGTTGTTGGAAAGTTCACTGGCTTAGGGGCTCAGGAATAGGTGTCAGGTTCAAGCTCTGACTTTTTTATTTAGTGTCCATCCTTAGGCAAATCACTAACCTCTTGCAGCCTCAGCTCCCAATCAGTGAAATCGGATAGTACAACACATCTTTGACATTGGAGCAGGAGGCTTTGTGAAGCCTTCTTAAATCCTCATATTTTGAAATACCGTTCTACTGTATTATTTATTTCTCAAATTTTAATACATTGGAACAGTACAATTTTTAGTGGACACCTTTTAATATTTAATTGACACAGACTGTAGTTTGGTAAGTTTTGGTGTACATATATACCTGTGAAATCATCACCACTACAATAAAGAGAGTGAACACATTCATCATCTCCCAAAGTTTCCTTGTATCTCTCTTCAATCCCTTCCTCTGAACCTTGCCCTCCTCTCTCCACCCCATCCACATAGTATCAACTCTATGACCAGAAGTAGCTCATTTTGGCATCAAGTAGCCAACACATTGCATCAAGATGTGGCAGTTGAGCGATTGGCTGAATTCACTCCAGTTTTAAAAGCTGCTTTGCCACATTATATGGTCATAGCACAAACAATGTAAATATGTAACACAGCAGAATTCGAAATTATCTATGCTTTGTGTCTTCAATGCTGCTTATTACTGTCTAGTGGCAACTGACTAAATCTAGAAATGTCGATGGTCTATTACTCATTTCATGGGTTACTTTCAGGACAAATGCAATAATGTATGGTAAGTTTCTTATAAATTAGAATGTGCTGTACCAACAAAAGGTATCATTTTTATTGTGCAAGTAACTACTTTTCTCAAGTAGCCTTAGCACTGCGTGCATATCAGTCTTTGAAGGACGCACAGCTTCTCTGACTCCAGTATAACTCATTAATTAGACATCTTTGTAAGGGCTCCACATTGTTTATTGACATGATGGACCACTTTGCATTGGCTTTGGGAAGACAGAACTATGACCAGGAGGGGATCTCTTAGGGTTTTGGGGACATAGAGTATAGTATGTATAAGTCATAATTTAAACAATACTTGGCCTAATAATACCAGAGTAGGATATATGGTAAATAAAGTCAACCATGAACATTATTCTATTATGTTTCCTTTAATCCTCAGGTAACACATTCAGAATTGTATAAACCCCTTTCTGTATGATACTTGCATGAAGAGAGTGGTGGGCCAAGGACAATTACGTGAACTGAGTACCACGAAGATACCACAAGTGTTTATCAGCCTCAGTTAAATAGAACATGGAAAGTGGTCAGAATCTTGTGCTGTCAGAATGAACTACTTTGCATCTTGAAAGTAAGACAAAGCCCACTTACCACAATAATTGTATTTCAAGGCATTCTCCTTGACCTAAGAAACTAGTACATGTAAAGTACAGAAATTCCTTCTCCAACATCAGAGTTTGGATTCTGAAAACTCTTGTAGTAGGACAATGCATGGCTGAGGAATCTATGGAAAAAAGATTAGGGACTGAAAATTCACCTGAGGGCAATTGTATTTTCTAAAGTTCTTATTAATATATACTTAAATATGTATATAAATTTAAAAAGGCTAGATAGGATAACATCAAAGACTTTAAAACAGTAATAAGATTGTTCTTAAAACAGTAATAATGAATGCTGTGCGATGCATCTCAATTAGCTTTCATGCATGACCTATGAAAAGAGGCACAGGGGGGCGAGGGGAAGGGGGTGGATTGTATCTGGAAGAGGAGTTGTCAGCGTCCTCCGCCTCCATCTCCTGGGAGTTCATCCCCTGAGGTCTGTTCTGGAAGGAGAGTTTTGTGCTTGTGACTCTAGCAGGCGTTCATGCTCTCTCACAGCGGGAATGGTGTTCCATGAAGGGCTTCAGACCCCTTCTCGCGTGTGCTTTCTCCCCCTTTGCAAGGAAAATAGATTGAGCAGACCAAGTAGTTTATCTAAAAGAGCTCTTTGCTGTCTTTATCTGTTGTAGTCAATGCTTTAAACTCAGCCCTTTTTGGGTTTTGCTCTTACCTGTGTTCAAAGTCAAGGTGGAGTCTTTAAGTGCTAAGTTTTAATCAATTGATTTCTTCGGAAGGTTTTTTCCCTTCCGTACACTCTGAGAAATGCTGCCGCCCGCTTTTCTAGTCACTGGGAAGGGCGGGGGATGGGCGGATGCCTCTCTAACACGAGGGTCTCCAACTGCACTGTCTGCATTGTTACTATGTCAGCAGGTCGACATGAGCAGGGAAGTAAGTTCCTTTTTTCAGGGGTCAAATATGTGGTGGCAAAAGGGGACTGGACTTTGGGTGATGAGCACACAATAGCGTATACAGATGTTGCATTATAAAGTTGTACACCTGAAATTTATGCAATGTTATGTACCAATGTTACCCCAATAAATTCAATTAAAAAGGAACTCCTTAATTATAATCATAATAATAGAAGTTCTCCTTTTCCGAATGAGCCACGGCCAGCACTTATAAAACAATAGAGCACTTTCCCAGCATTCGCTTTGTACTCAGCCCTCTTCCACATGCTTTCACGCATTATCTCCTTTAGTACCCGTGTCTGCTGATAGAGGCAGCTGTTGCAGTCATCTCGGTTTTACACGCGAAGAAGAAGATGGCTGAGAGGAGAAGGTGTGTTGCTCAGGTTTAGTTGCTATGTGGAAAGTTCGGGCTATGGATACAGCATTCTGCTTCCAGGCTCTTCACTCTTCACCCCTCAGTCAGCCGCCTCCTTATGTCTCATTATTCAACACTTCTCCTTCTTGCGTTCGCAGATCCCGCCCTCATCTCACTCCCCAAAACTGCTCAGCAGCAACATCTCACAAAGCTACCAGAGCACCCTGGAGTAAGCGTTACTCAGTTATCTGTATTCACGAGAGGGCACAAAAATAATCTACGACCTAGGCAGGAGCACACAGAAGGAAGAAAGTAGAAAGTAGAAATGAGAGCCCCATAGACCTATTGAGTTTCACAAGGTCATTCATAACACAACTTCACGTTGACTTGGAGCAACTTTCGTGCCATAATCTGTAATTTAAAATCATATGTAAGCAAATATGCAAACATTTAAAATTCTTTAAAAGAACATGCAGACGGTTTTCTCTATCTGTTACTTTTATGGCCTACCTTCATGAGTAATAGTTGATTATTGTTAGAGAAAGAACACCAGTTAAATGACCTAATCTAGGATCTCCCACTTTTTGCAGTTGACCTTGGACTCGCTTGGCCCTGCCCTAGGTCATAGAGCAATAATAATAATAACCTTATTCTTGGCTTCACGTAACATCTGCCGTTGTTTCCTTTCTTTTTTTTATTTATCTCACTTTTTTTTTCTTCACTTGATCTTAGCCAAAAGGCCGAGAAGCGATCACTTTTTTTTCTTATTAGCATTGCCATCCTTTACATACTGTACTAAGCCTCTGGAATTCATTCTTTTATTTCTTTTTTAAAATTTTTCTTTTTGTTCTTTTTTTAAAGTTTACATTCAGTATTATTTGTGTTAGTTTCAGGTGTACAGCACAGTGGTAAGATAACCATACAGTTCACAAAGTGCTCCCCCCAGTATTTCCAGTCCCCACCTGGCACTGTACGTAGTTATTACAATATTATTGACTGTACTTCCTGTGCCTTACTTTACAGCCCCATGACTATTTTGAATACCAATTTTTTTATTAGTTTCAGATGTGTAAACCAGTGACTAGACATTTATATAACTTATGAAGTGATCACCCCGATAAGTCTAGTACCCATCTGCCACTATAGTAGTTATTACAATGTTATTGCCTATGTTCCCTATACTGTACTTTGCCTTCCCATGACTATTCTGTAACTATCAAATTGTACTTTTTAATTTTTTCACCCATCCTCTCAACACCCTCCCATCTGGCAACTGTCAAAGTATTTTCTGTATCTATGAATCTGTTTCTGTTATGCTCGTTCATTTATTTAGCTTTTTAGATCCAGCACTTGCCCTGATGCCAAACAATTCAGTTTATCCCCGTGTGTCCCTGGTGCTTTTTAAGCCACTGGAGCTCAGAAGGAATGAGCCCCGCAGGCCCGCACACCAGCCCTTTTGAAGAATGCTTGAGACTCCAGAACCTGTCACATTCAACCACAGTCCCCAGTTATGCTCACAGCCAGAACCTATGGGGACTTCTCTTCCTGGCATTGGAGCCCTGGGCCGGGGGTCCTGGTATGAGATGGGACCCCTTGCTCTTGGCGGGGACTTCCACAGCTGCGTTATCCCTCCCAAATTTTATCTGCCATACTTGGGTGTGGGACCAGTTGGTTCTGCATCTCTGCCCCTCCTACTAGAGGGGCACCTTTCTTCTAGTGTTGGCAGAGACTCTTGTTCCCTTACTGAGCCCTCCTCACAAAGGATGTATGGGTGGACACCATATCTGAGTCTCCATCAACCTCGTTAACACTATTTGCCCCACCCTAGTGAGTCCCTGAGACACTGGCCCATCCACCTTGCAGGCCCACCCAAATCATTTCCAGTAGTCTTGATGTGGCTTCGTCTTTATATCCTTAGTTATGGGACTTCTGTTGAACTGGATTTCAGGTGATTCTCAATGATGGTTGTGCTGTAGTTTAGTGTAATTTTTATGTGGTTGTAGGAAGATGCAAATACTTCATTTACTTACATCACCATCTTGACCAAAGCCTGGAATCCAGTCTTTCCTAAAGTGACTGTAAAAATCAGCTTTTGGTTACATACCTTTTTGGAAAAATAAATGAGATAATGAGAAACTGGTTTTTAAGTAGTAAAATGCTATATAAATGCAGTCTATTGTCATTTCTTTCTTTTTTTTCCCAAATATTCTATGATATTTATTTCGGTTCTAGCTACTTCCATTTTTGTGGGCATAAATGTTGAGTGCTGTGTGAGTTAAACAAAGTATTTTGATTTTGTGTATATGTTCATGTTTTCTTGACCTTCTCATCATTATAATTGTTCTTCCTCCTTTAATCCCTCATCCTATCTTTACTTTCTGGCACAATCTAAGTTATACTCTGATCTTTCTCATTTTGCTTTCATAAAAGAAGAAAGATCAGAGCTGTTTGATGACATTTTAACCACTTTATCTCCATTCACTTGCAGAAAAGGAGCCATTACTTGTTTTTTGTGATCAGAATATAATCAGGTTTTCACCCTTTGGCGGTTCAATATTGCTGGGAAATTGTTCTGTTTATGAGTCCTTCACAGGAGAATGTGTCTCAAGTCAGTGTAATTTTTTGATAAAAGAACATCACAGGACGATATAGGTTGAGAAGGAACACTCATAGGCATTCTTTCTTCTTTTATCATTCCTGATTTTCCAGGGAAAAGTAATATATTGTGTCATTTAAGTCTCATAGGAAATGAACAGAAGGGCCATTCCTCATATAGGCTAGGAAATTGAGGTTACTTTATTATTCCCTTGTGGTAAAATGTTTAAAAATGATGAAGATTTTAATAATTTTATGTTGTATTATCTTAACAAACATGAGGATACTTCTTAGACAATATTCTAAGAACTAGAATGTGAACAAATAACAGCTACGGTTAAACAATAATAAAATAGTGTTAATGAAATCAAATATACTTGAATTTAGTAAGAAAGCCAAACTGAGGAGTTTGTAAATGAATTTTGAAAGCTCTGGTACGTCATGAATTTATTCTCCGGCAATGATTCGAACGTAATAAGAAGCCAAGCAGGCAGGAAAGAGCAATGCTGGGGATATCTTTAAAAGTATAACCGTGGAGGCTTCCCCAAGGTAACTGAAGTGCATTATTAGTTGGCAATTTCTCACCCGGCCACAGTCAGTGTTGGCATAAATCTCTCTTTAGTGGAGTGATAGGGGTCTGGACCTCAAGGGTGTAAGAGGGTTTACTTTTATCATGTGTTCATATTCACCTAGATTAATCGATGTGTATTTATTTATTTTCTCAATTGTAAAAAAAAAAAAGAGGTTAACCATGCAAATGTTACCACAGAACATTTCTTGTTCCCTCCTGAAATCTGCTAGGCTCCTGTGTGCTGCTGTCTCCGTGAGCCCGCCTCAGGCTTCGTGGTTCTTTTTAGATCCAATGATTATGTGGTGTGGTGCTTGGAAACAGTCCCTCTGACACTCCGACACGCACACTTACTGTGCCTTTCTTTCACATTTCCCACAGGGGGATAGACCAGCTCAGGGCCTCTCACAGTGTAACAGCACAGGATCCCTCGATCCCTCGATCCCTCGATCACCACAAGGGATCCTCCATTACGAGTTATTGAATCGGACCTCTCCCAACATGTGCAGTGTGTCCAGATTGAAATGTTTAAAAACAAAAGAAGTTAGAAGTTAAAACAATCTTTAGAATGATTTTTCATGTTTGAAAGACTGTAGTTATTTGCAGCATACAAATGGAGAGAGTAGTGCAAAATGCATCAAGTTTTATATAATAAATATACTTTCAACGTGATGGCTGCCACAGAGCGGAGTGAAAAGTTACCCTTCTCGAAAGCAATCTAGACTGACTCAGTGAAGTTCACAATTTAGAAAGATCAATCGCTTCTCCAGTTCCATACATTGCAAAATGATTTCAGAAACAGATTAAACACACAATTGTTTTACAAAAATAGAAATATTGTTTGGGACTTTACACAACTTTATAAAATATAATGCCATATATGTAAATTTAAGATTGTTTCATGCTGAAATAGATAATACTTCCATAGAAGTCTTATCAAACTTGACTGGTCAGTCTTGACCATTCTTACATAGCATTTCTTCCAAATCTTAGCCTAAGGAAATCTGTGTTCTATCATAAGATTTTAATCTATTTCAAGGATTTGATAAGATTTTTAATTCTAGGAATAAATGTTAAAGCAGATGAATTTATATCTACAAATGTCTTACAAAAAACAGAAACTAGTGAAATATAACATTTCTATACTAGATACATTTCAAACCAAATTTCCAATAATGACCTACTATTAATTTAAAATTTATATTTGATAATTATAATCTAGTATCTCTAAAACATAAAAATATAATCACAACTACTTTATGAAAAATATTTATATAAAAAACCTCTAAATTTAGTTATATGTCGCTGTCAGATGACAAGAATTTTCTAATTATACCCATTCATAAACACTCATTTTATCACCTCAAAGAACAACAGTGTATTTTTAAAACAAACTAAAAAGTGAGAAGGTAGGGGGTTTATTTCTTTTTTTTTTTAATGGTGCATCCCTGTTTTTTATTTATTTTTTAATTTTTTAAAATTTATTTTTAATTGTTCAAGTACAGTTTTCTGCCTTTCCCCCACACCCCAGCCCAACCCCCAGCCCTCCCCGCCTCCCTCCCGCTTCCCCTCCCGTGTTGTCCATGTGTCCTCTATAATTGCTCCTGCAAACCCTTCACCCTTTTCCCCTAAAATTCCCTCCCCTCTCCCCTCTGGTCACCATCAGCCTGCTTTCAATTTCAGTGTCTTTGGTTATATTTTGCTTGTTTGTTTGTTTTGTTGATTAGGTTCCAGTTAAAGGTGAGTTCATATGGTATTTGTCTTTCACCGCCTGGCTTATTTCACTTAGCATAATGCTCTACAGTTCCATCCATGCTGTCGCAAAGGGTAGGAGCTCCTTCTTTCTTTCTGCTGCATAGAATTCCATTGTGTAAATGTACCATAGTTTTTTGATCCACTTATTTACTGATGGCACCTAGGTTGCTTCCAGCACTTGGCTATTGTAAATTGTGCTGCTAGGAACATTGGGGTGCATAGATTCTTTTGGGTTGGTGTTTCAGGGTTTTTAGGATATAATCCCAGCAGTGGCTGCACCAGTCTGCAATCCCACCAACAGTGCACTAGGGTTCTTTTTTCTTCACAACCTCTCCACATTTGTTGTTTGTTGCTTTGTTTATGATGGTGTGAGGTGGTATCTCATTGTGGTTTTAATTTGCATCTCTCTGATGCCTAGTGATACTGAGCATCTTTTCATGTGTCTCTGGGCCCTCTGTCTGTCCCCCTTGGAGAAGTGTCTTTTCAAGTCCTTTGCCCATTTTTTAATTGGGTTGCTTGTCTTCTTAGAGTGGAGTCGTGTGAGTTCTTTATATATTTTGGAGATTAAGCCTTTTTCTGAGGTATCATTGGCAAATATGTTTTCCCATATGGTTGGTTCTCTTTTTACTTTAATACTGTTTTCTTTAGCCATGCAGAAGCTTTTTATTTTGATGAGATACCATTTGTTTATTCTCTCCTTTATGTCCCTTGCTCTAGGGGACATATCAGTGAAAATGCTGCTGTGTGAAATATCTGAGATTTTCCTGCCTGTGTTCTCCTCTAGGGCTTTAATGGTATCACAACTTATATTTAAATCTTTTATTCACCTTGAATTTATTTTTGTGTATGGTTTAAATTGGTGCTCTAGTTTCTTTCTTTTTTTTGCATGTAGCTGTCCAGCTCTCCCAACACCATTTGTTGAAGAGGCTATTTTTACTCCCTTTCATGCTGCTGGGTAGGGGGTTTATTTCATGTAACAATGCTATTATGATAAGGCACCACATGGTATGTGAAAAAGCCAAAGAATTTCTAAATCATGTATTTTTGTTACTGGTGTTTTAACCATTAGATAGAATGGTTAGAAAAAAGCTAATAAGCCCTGGCCAGGTGGGTCAGTTGGTTGGAGCATCATCCTGTATACCAAAAGGTTGTGGGTTTGATTCCCAGTCAGGGCACATACGTAGGTTGCAGGTATGATCCACAGCTCAGGGAGTGTAGGGAAGGCAACCGATTGATGTTTCTCTCTCACATCAATGTTTCTCTCTCACATTGTTTTTTTTTTCTCTCTCTCTTTCTCCCTCCCTCTCTCTCTGTAAAATCAATAAACATATTTTTGGGTGAGGATTTAAAAAAAGATTTAAAAAGCTACTAATATTATCAACTAATCACATTATACTCCTTTTTCCAGCGCTCTTTGCTTTCAGGTTTTTCATATAACAGAACATATAATAAACAACAATGTAGTACATGACACTTAAACACTTTTCCCCAATCTTCTAAGAAAATAATCTAAAATTAAACAATAAGAAACCAAAAATGTACCTGCTATGTTTTCAATAGGCTATCCCTGTAGAAGAGTTGGAAGTTTTAGAATAGTGGGGGGTGGCAGCAGTGGTGGGGTTGAGGGTCATGAAAACAAGACCATTTTCTATAGAAAATATTAAGGCACATAGTTGAAAAGTTTCGCAAGCAAATATTGTGGCTAGAGCAAAACTGAGAACTCAGAATTTTACGTTCCCCCCAAAGCTGACTTCGCCAATAGTCACACCTAATTAAATATTTCAGAATGTCCTTAGTCACTGCTGTCATCATTGCCATCATCATCTGAGGCATCATTTAAAGGAGACTTCAATGACTGACTGTAAGAGTCCGGTCCAGTAGGCTGGCACGTGGCCTTGTCCCCAGTAGAAAGCAGGTCATAGCAGAAGTCACCAATTTGCACAGGCTTAGAGCACTGGCTGGGAAGAAGAAAGCTCTTTTCAGAGCAGGGCCCACAGACGACAAAACCACGTTGGTGGCAAAGGTGATGATGATTATGAGGTGTGAATTTTGCTTTCTGACCACACATGCGTAGAGGAGCCTCAGAGGCAGGAACCCAGAGGCAGCCTGTTTACTACCAGGTGTTCACCGCTTTTGGAGGGTAAATCAGTAACATGTTTATTTGTGGGATTCACCCAATCAGATTTCGCAGTGACAGCACAAACTGCAAATGATTTAGCTGGTGTCTTGGTAAGTCATCCATTCCTAGTCTCCCACATCTGTGAGGGACGTTTTCCACCAGAATAATATGATGTTTGTTATAATTTTTCTTCTGGATGACAATATTGCTATGTACAAGAATATCATTAAATAAGAAAAACTGCCTTGCTTTGAGCTCTTTTTCTGCACAGCTTAATCAATACTCCTTCTCTATGTCTAGGATTTGCTTCACTGCTTGCCAAGTGATCCACCATCTTCTGCTAATAGGCAGGCCCTGAGTCTGCCTGCTTGCCAGCCCGGCCTCCTGGCCTCCCAGGGTGTGACAGGCGACTCACCTACCCCTGGCCTCTCCTCTGCGCGCTCGTGGGCCCACCTCCTTCCACACACCAGGTGCAAGCACCCAGACACGAGCACTAGATTAATCACTATTTAGACAAAGCCAATCTCCTGAATCGAATTGTTTAACCCTTTGTAAGTGAGGACACTGGAGACTTGTCAAGTAGAGCACCCTTGGCCTCCTTAGAAGCCCTCAGTGTGGTGGTTCGTTGCAGAGGTGGGCTTGCTCCCTCTCACCCTCTCGCTTACATCCTTCTCTCTCTCTTGAGATGGCGGATGGTGAGGGTCACAGGCAGGCAGTGAGGACACATCTGTTGCCTGTGGATGAAATGCTAGAGGTGCAGTGGGTGGCCTGCCACATCTGCCCACCCGTCAGAATGTCAGGGAGCTGACATTCACAAAGGAGATGGTTGTCGTCGGGCTCATTCCCCCTGCCCCCGATTTGGTGGGGAAGACTTGGGTAAGCTGAGAGCACAGGCAGCAGTCGGAAGACCTCCCTCGGCCTGGCCCTGTGACCCTGCAAGGACTTTGGTTTTAAACTTTCCTCTCCTCAACTATCAGACGCAGAGTACAGCCACCAATTAGGGTGTGAGGAGTAAGCGAAGGAATTAAATAAGCAGAGTGCCTGGTATTCAGTAAAAATGCACAGATGAAGGTTATTATTATTATATAATTTGACCATTCTATCTTTTTTGCCTCTTTTGGTGTGAGGCCCTAGACATTCACTAATATAATCCTGTGCTGTTGACTTAAAAATAGAATAGGTAGAAATGGTTCTTCTTCTGGGGGGTAACAGAATTCATACCACCAGAATTTTGCAGACCTCTTAAAAAGTATACACAGCCACACACACATCGATATATGTGTGATGTATATAATATATATCATATCTATCTATCATCAATTTTTCCCCGTAGGAAAATGTCTGAGCCTGGTCTCTTTGGCTGTTAATTTGGAGAGATGTTGACTTGGCACGAAAATCAATCACTGGGCTAGGACCCCAGTTTAGGCCCTTGCAGGCCTTCCCAGTCACATGTGTCTTTCGATCTTCATTACTGACAGCTTTGCCTCTCACTGCCCCTGCCCCTGATGGGAGAAGCCTAGAGGAAGGGGAGCAGTTCAGGTGTTCACCCAGGGTGGGACAGGTGAATCATGAGACAACAGTGAGTTAGGAGCTGGAAGGATGCTACTTAGGCTAGGACAACACGGGGTGCAGATGGTTCCAAACAGCGCCTGTGGACCCAGAGAGGGGTTGCTGGATTTCCTCACTGAGGTGGGCATGGCATGTGGGGAGGAGGGTCGCTTCAGCAGAGCAGACCAGGCTTTCCCTGTGAGGGAACACTGCCCCCAAGGCACTGACTGTGCCCTCCAGGGTGTGTGAGGCTGAGAGGGAGAACAGGCAGACTGGACGGTCATAGGCTGCTAGTGAATGTAGTTGGCATCAAGAACACACTCTCTTAGAAGTGGAGGCCAGAGAAGCTCCTTACTCATGAAGGCCCCTGGGGGGGGGGTTAGTCTGTGCCCTGGGTTAGGCCTTAGGAAGAGCCCGCAGGGGCCCGGGTCTCTGCTTGCTCAGAGCCCCAGGCGGGTTTTCTCAGAAGGGACATAAACATCATTCCCCTACCTCTCTCCTAACCCAAAGCTCTTTACCTGATTGCATGGGATAAACATTATGATCATACTGTATTTTGCTTGTTGAGACCTTGCTATTGTGCGTATTATAATAATAATACTAAATCTGGCTTAACATTTATTATGCCCACAGGGTACCTAATGCCTTAGTGAATTTTTCCTGCTCCATTATGCTCTCTGCTTGTCCTTCTTTAATTTTTTTTTACTATATTTTATTGATTATGCTGTTACAGTTGCCCCACTTCCCCCCTTCTTTCCCCCACCCCCTTACCCCCCCTTTCCCCTCCCTTTAGTTTTGTCCATAGGTCATACACATACGTCCTTCTGCTCCTGCACTTCCTATACTATTCTAACCTCCCCCTGTCTGCTGTCTACCTCCCATTTATGCTACTTGTTCTGTGCCCCATTCCCACCCTCTC